>JARQOD010002124.1:0-83308 GCA_033576555.1 Oophaga sylvatica
AAGGAAAGAAGAACAGGACACAATTGTAGGTGTTTACTACAGGCCTCCTGAACAGACTGAAGATATGGATGAACTCTTTACATCAGATGTCTTTGTTCTTAAAAAAGTATGACAGTGATCATGGGAGACTTTATCCAGCTTTTTGTTTAGAATCTCAGACAAAAGTAAAAGGTCCAGAAAAGTCTAAGTTACTTACCGTTAACGGTATTTTTCGAAGTCCATGACAGCACTACAGAGAGAGGGGATCCGCCCCTTAGGAACAGGAAACCTACAGATATAAAAGGGCGGCACCTCTCCCACACATCAGTTGGGTTACAGAGCATAAGAGGACATCAAGGTTAATTGGTATACAGCAAAAATTTTATGCATCACACAGTAACATTAATCAATTGTTTATTACATGTGGACTACATAAGAGGAAGAAGTGCACATAGAACCCGGGTGGGAATGTAAGGGTGCTGTCATGGACTTCGAAAAATACCGTTAACGGTAAGTAACTTAGACTTTATTCCAACGTCCATGACAGCACTACAGAGAGAATTACAGAGAGTAATAACTACTTAGGGAGGGACTACAGCCTGCAGCACCCTTAATCCGAAAGAAAGGTCTGAGGAAGCACCTAAATCGAATCTATAATGAGTGTAAAACGTATGTGGAGAAGACCACGTAGCTGCCTTACATATCTGGTCAATCGAGACTTCTGCCCTCTCTGCCCATGAAGTCGCCACAGCTCGGGTGGAATGAACCCTTAGCCTCTCAGGTGCCGGCTTGCCCCTCGAGGTGTATGCCAGAGAAAATGCTTCCCTAATCCATCTGGCCAATGAGCTCTTCGTTAATCTACGGCCTTTGTTAATTCCTTGAAAAGAGACAAACAATGCATTGTCCCGTTTCCAGCGATCAGTGACTGCCAAATATTGCAGTAGACATCTTCTAACATCTAAAGTATGGAGTTTTATCTCTTTTTGATTAAATGGATTAGGGATGAACGAAGGAAGAACAATTTCCTGTGTTCTGTGGAAAGCGGAAGACACCTTAGGTAAGTATGCCGGATCAGGTCTAAGAATTATCCTGTCATTCAGGACCTGAGTGTAAGGAGACAATCTAGATAGTGCCTGGATGTCACTTACCCTCCTAGCCGAGGTTATTGCTACCAGGAAAGCGGTTTTAAGGGAAAGAATTTTTATTGATGCTGCTGATATAGGTTCAAAAGGGGGCTCTGTTAAAGCAGTGAGAACAAGGTTCAAGTCCCATGGCATGATTCTCACCTTCACTATGGGTCTCGACCTACCCGCAGCTTTAATGAATCTACTGACCCAGTAATTATTTGCGATGTTGCTACTAAAGAGTGCCCCCAAAGCTGAAACTTGTACCTTAAGGGTGCTTGTGGAGAGACCTAAGTCCAGACCCTTTTGTAGGAATTCTAGAATCTGGGTTATCGGTGTTGGGTCCCCTGCTATCACCCCCAAGCTCTGGAGAAATTTCTTCCAAGTCCTAGCGTAGATTCTAGTTGTAACCTCCTTCCTGCTTTTAAGGAGAGTATTAATTACATTAGTAGAAAACCCCTTATCTCTCAGCAGCGACCGTTCAAAATCCACGCCGTCAGGTGGAGGCCCGCTACTCGAGGATGGTAGACTGGACCCTGGGAGAGCAGATCGGGAATATCCGGCAGGACCCACGGGTCGGCTATCGACATGTTTCTGAGACATGAAAACCATGCCCTCCTGGGCCAAAAAGGAGCGATTACCATTATCCTTGCCCTGTCCTTCCTGACCTTCCTCAATACTAGGGGGAGTAAGGACAGGGGAGGAAAAGCGTAGGCTAGATTGAAATCCCATTGTAATAGAAGAGCGTCCACTGCCAGAGGGCGTTCTTTGGGATTTAGAGAGCAGAACTGTCTCACTTTCCTGTTGCTTTTGGTAGCAAAGAGATCTACCTCCAGTTGACCCCATTTCCGCACAATTAGGTCGAAGATGGAAGTCTTTAATGACCACTCTCCTTGACTCAGGAGATTGCGGCTTAAGAAGTCCGCCTTGGTATTTTCTTCTCCCCTTATATGTAGAGCCGTTAGAGAAAGAAAGTGTCGTTCTGCTATCTGAAGTAGGCGCCTTGCCACTTCCATGAGAGGACCGGAACGAGTACCACCCTGGTGGTTGATGTAAGCGACTGTGACCCGATTGTCGGAGAGCATTCGAACGTGGTGACCCTGTAGATATAGAAGGAGCTTTTTAATTGCTAGCTCTACCGCTGTTAATTCCTTCATATTAGAAGACATATGAATTTGATCCTGCTCCCATAAGCCTGAACCATAACGCCCAGAGGGGCTAGCATCTGTTGTGACTATTCGGGATATCTCATATTCCCAGGGAACCCCCTTAAGACAGGTTTGTCTCATTCTTCCACCAATCCAGGGATTTTATAGCAGCCTGTGACAAGGATAGCTGGCCTTCCAGGTAACCACCTAGCAAATTTTGATACAGCAAGACCTCAGCTTGCAGCGCCCTTGTGTGAAATTGAGCCCACCGGACGCGCGGAATGCAGGACGAGAGGGAGCCCAAAAGAGACATGGCCTTCCTAAGCGACATGGAGGGGTTTTTGGAAGCGTTTAGGACCTGGTACCGTAAGTGAATTAACTTATCTGACCGTAAACTACAGTTCTGATTCTGTGAATCCAGAATTAGCCCTAGAAATTGCTGAACCCTCATCGGATTCAAACGAGACTTTTTGGTATTTATTAGCCATCCCAGCCGCTCTAAGGTAGATATTGCTCTTTGCAGTTGCTCTAGGCAATGTTCTGCCGTCTTTCCAATGATAAGAGAGTCGTCGAGGTAGGGAACTATGAGCATATTTGATTCACGTAAGTGGGCCATGACCTCCGACATAACCTTAGTGAACACTCGTGGAGCAACCGCCAAGCCAAAAGGAAGGGCGCTATATTGAAAATGTCGCAGCGATTCCCCTATTTGGATTGCTACCCTGAGGAAACGCTGATGCTCCATATGGATTGGTATGTGGTAATAAGCGTCTTTCAGATCTAACACCACCATAAAGCAATTTTCAAACAGAAGCTTTATTGCTGAGCTGACCGTTTCCATTTTAAATGGGTGAATAATCAGGAACTTATTGAGGGCTTTCAAATTAATAATTGTTCTAAAAGACCCGTCCGGTTTACGGATCAAAAACAGAGGGGAGTAAAACCCCTTACCCCGCTCTGCTTCTGGTACCTCCACTAAGACTTTCTTAGCGCAAAGCTCCTGAACCTCCAACTCTAAAGCGGCCTGCTCCGATGGGGATGATCTGAGTGGGGTAATTTTAAAGTTATCCCAAGGTACCGAGGAGAATTCTAACCGCAGCCCTGTAGCTATGATGTTAAGGCTCCAGCTACTGTTTGAGATTTCCGACCAGGCCGGGTAGAAGGCCCTCAATCTGCCTCCTACCGGCATTGCTAGTCATTGCGAGGGTTTTTTTGTTTCCTTAGGTGGACCCCTAAACAAAACCCTGTACCTCTTCGCCTCTTTTCATCCCATTTGGCTCGTTCTCTGGACGACCTTCTGTAGCTGAACCTCCTTCTGCTGAAAGGTCTTTTATAGGAAGGGGTTGATAGACTGGGAAACTTTTTCTTGTCGTCCCCTGCCTTTTCTAAAAGTTCGTCCAGGACCGGGCCAAAAAGATATTCGCCGTCACACGGAATGGAGCAGAGGCGAGATCTGGCTTGAATATTGCCCGGCCAACATTTGAGCCATAATGCCCTTCGTGCTGCATTAGACAGCCCTGCCGCTCTGGCAGCCATTCTTACTGAGTCCGCTGAGGAATCAGCCAGGAAAGCCGCTGCGTTCTGAATTATTGGCAAGGTCTTCCGAATTGACCCCCTGGAGGTTCCATCTGCTAACTGGGATGCTAACTGGTCTAGCCAGACCATCAATGACCTGGCTGCACAAGTGGCTGCAACCGCCGGTCTCAGGGCACCTGCCGACATTTCCCATGTGCCTTTCAAGAAGGAGTCTGCCTTCTTGTCTAGTGGATCTTTCAAAGACCCCATATCATCGAATGGGATGGAGGATTTTTTAGAAGCCTTCGCCACTGCTGCATCCAGCTTCGGGGCCTTATCCCATCTACCTGTTAAGGGATCTTCAAAGGGATATCTTTGCTTAAACGCTTGGGGTAAGGAGCCTCTTTTTTCAGGCTTCTTCCACACTCTGTCTATAAGGCCTTGGATGCTACTATTTAGTGGAAAGGATCTCCGTTTTTTTTGGATCTAGACCACCGAACATCAGATCCTGTACTGAGAGCTCTGGTTTCGCCTCTTCTACCCCCATGGTGGACCTAACTGATTTGACAAATTTGTCCATCTGGTCCAAGGGAAAACAAAAACGGGTAGCGTCTTCCGTAGAAGACGAGGAGGAACCGAAGAGGAAGGCGAGGAGGGTCCTGACACAACTTCACCCCTGTCATCTCCTTCAGGCTTTCGGTGAAATCCGGAGTCTCCTCCGCTATCGTCTGCTGCATGCATGGCTGGCACAACCTTTTAGGGCAAGCGTCAGGCAGAGGGCAAGCACAAAAGGCACATTCCCTGTGCTTGCTTTTCACCGAACACTTCTTCCCCTAGTAACAGACACAGAATGGGGAAAAAACTGCATTACTGGGTATTCTAAGTCTGACGATCTCTTACCCAGATTATACAGCAGTAGGTACCGGATCACGGGGAGGGGGCTTTTTCCCAGCTGCGGAACTTCTGCGGCTGGTCATTGAAGAGGAGCGCTCTGCTGCTGCTGCTGGCTCTCCTGTTGCACCGAGGGAGCCTCTGCAGTGTCCATCATGAAAATGGGGCCGAAGCGCTTTACCTCTTTCCTAGGCTCCTTATATCCTCCCCCGGATATCCGGGTCAGCAGGTCTGGCCAGGGGTCCACCCCCTCCTATTCTCCGCTCCACGGCCCCCCCCGCACCTCCCTGCCGTCCCCACAGCAGGCGCCGTCCAATGATGCAGCCGCCAAAAATTTCAAAAAACGTCGGCCGGCGTCTCACTTCCGGTTCCGGCGGTGGAGACTCCGCCCCCTTTTTTCCCCCGCTCGCACGGACCCCACCGTACCGATGGAGGTAAGTATAATCCCCCGCTGCATCGCCCCTCCAGCCGGGACACGAGCGGAGATCTCCCCCAAACCCAGCCGCGCTGCTGCAGCAGCGGCGCGCGACTAAATTTTCAATAACCCCGCCGCGCCGTCCATAGCAGTGACGCGCGGCGGGAAATTCAAAACCGCCCGCCGCGCCGTCCATAGCAGCGACGCGCGGCGGGAAATTCAAAACCGCCCGCCGCGCCGTCCATAGCAGCGACGCGCGGTGGGAAATTCAAAACCGCCCGCCGCGCCGTCCATAGCAGCGACGCGCGGCGGGAAATTTAAAAAAAAAAAACCCCGCCGCGCCGTTCACAGCAGTGATGCGGCGGGAAATTCAAATTTAAAAAAAAATTTTTTTTTTTTTTTAAAAATCACGGCTGCATTCCTTAAGAGGCCCCCACCATGACAGGACCACAGGAGAGGACAGGAAGAAGGCATCGGGACCAGGGAAGGGGGGAATACTTACCTACCGGCGCTGGCTGGGAGACAGGGATCCTCTGGATACTGCTCCACCTGCTCCGCACACTGTCGTGGAATCCTACCCGGACCCACCGTGGCGCTTCCAGGGGCTCCGCACCGGCCGAGGTAGGAGATCCCCCCCCCCGCTACCTGGGTCGACCGGCCGGCCTGGGTCCTCCTGAAGATCTTCATCTGTAGGAAACCCGTCCTTTAGGAACAGGAAACCAACTGATGTGTGGGAGAGGTGCCGCCCTTTTATATCTGTAGGTTTCCTGTTCCTAAGGGGCGGATCCCCTCTCTCTGTAGTGCTGTCATGGACGTTCGAATAAAGTCTTATCTTCTCTCTCCGACTTTATATTTTCAAAAGTTAGCATAAATAAGAGGATCTGCCATCTTGGACCTAATTCTTACCAAGAAGGAGGAATGGTTGAGGAAGTAAAGGTGGGTGGGAATTTATGAAGTAGCGATCATGCTATCCTTGAATCTTGGATTACAAGAGGAGAAAGACTTGCGAAGACTCAAACTTTAAGGTTGGAATTCAGAAAGGCAGATTTTAATGGACTCAGAAAGTGGATCGGAGAGATCCATTGACTGGATATTCTAAAGGACCGAAATGTCCACGAAGGATGACAGATTTTGCTAAATGAATTTCTCACTGCACAATCGGTAACAAGAAGGAAGAATTGGAACCATTTAAAGAGACCAGGATGGATGAACACAGAACTTAGACATGTTTTACCTTTTTAGCAAGTGTTTATGAAATGGAAAGACGGCGACGTATCTAAAGAAGAATATAATGCTGTCTGCAGGGGATGCAGGGCAAGAGTTTGAAGAGTAAAGTCAGTAATGAAGTGAGGCTTGCAAGGGAGATCAAAAGCAATAAAAATGGATTTTGGATGTATGTCAAAAGCAAAAGAAAAGTCAAAGATGCTATGAGATTTTTACAGGATGACAAGGGTGAAGTGATCAGAAATGATGTTGAGAAGCCGAACTTTTAAATTCCTATTTTGCATCTGTGTTCTCCAAGAAATCAAATGTAACATCAACTTGATATTTACGGTGCCATTGAAGGAATAAAAGAATCCACTTTATCCATAAACAGAGAGATGGTGAGGGAACATTTAGCCAATTTACATGAATTTACATTTCCTGGACCAGAAGAATTACATCATAGGGCACTGAAAAAGTTAGAAGAAATTGCGGAACCACTAGCCAGAATCTTTGAAAAATCCTGGAGAGAAAAAGAAGTCCCAGAAGATTGGAGAAGGGAAAATGTTGGCCAAAGGAGGCATGGCAGAAGGTTGTTCAGATGTGACCAAAATAGACCTTTTTGGTTTCAACTACACTCTCCATGTTTGGAGGAAGGAGGATGCACACAACTGTAAGAACACCATCCCCACCATGAAGCATAGTGGGGGAAACATACTTTGGGGGTGCTTTTCTGCAAAGGGAACTGCACTGTATTGAAGGGAGGATGGATGGGGTCATATGTCCCACGCTTTTGTCCAACAAGCTCCTTCCCTCAGCAAGATCATTGAAGGTGGGTCGTGACTGGGTATTCCAGCATGACAAAGACCCAAAACACACCACCCGGGCAACTAAGAAGTGGCTCCGTAAGAAGCATTTCAAGGTCCTGGAGTGGACTAGCAAGTCTCCAGACTTGAACCCAATCTATTCTATTATTTCTAAACACTGTTGTTCGGTGATTACTTTGTATCACACACAAATGATACACCATTTGAAAGGTAAACTTGCCCCTTCAGCAAGAAAATAGCCAAACAAACCATACATCCACAATTTGATCACAAAATACAGTTTAAACGTTAATTTTCATAAACCTGCAGTAAGGAAAAATGACCTGCAGGTGGCACCACACTACCCCAAAGCACACTACCACAAAGATGCTTACAGACATCATAAACAAAGCCAAACATTTGCCTTGGGGGGCTTTCCAGCTTGCCGAACTGCTTGCCCGGCCTATTTCAGCCAAATTTGAGGATTGCACACTTCACTGCAGTTGAGTTACATATGCAAACACATTTCTAAACATGCACTGCCTAATGAATTGCACACTTGCTCCGTTCATACTCCACCCACACAAACAAATGATACACCATTTGAAAGGTCAAATGACCTGCACGTGGCAGCACACTACCACAAAGCTGCTTACAGACATCACAAACAAATCCAAACATTTGCATGGGGTCTTTCCAGCTTGCTCAAGTGCTTGCCCAGCCGATTTCAGGCACATTGGAGGATTGCACACTTCACTGCAGGTGAGCCACATATGCAAACACATTTGTAAACATGCACTGCTTTTTTGCTGATTACTTCGCCCCACACACACAAATGATACACCATTTGAAGGTAAACTTGCCCCTTTCAGCAAGAAAAGAGCCAAACAAACCACACATCCACGATTTTATCACTAAATACAGTTTAAACATTCATTTTCATAAACCTGCAGAAAGAAACAATGACCTGCAGGTGGCACCTCAACCGGAAGACATTTTTTGGCCTCTACTTATCAAACCAATTTATTGTATTACCGGTCTATAAATACCTGTCTGTTAATCATCTCATGAAATACATTTACATTTGACCACCTTGCTTTTTCTGAAATTGCCTGTGCCCCCGACGACCAATGTGCGAAAATTTCACACGGGCCAAGCTAGTAAAAAATATTTTGAGAGAGCTGCAACTCATTGTTTTCCTGCAACAGCCACGAAACCTGAAAGATCTGGAGAAGATCTTTCACGAAACCTGAAAGATCTGGAGAAGATTTGTATGGCGAAGTGGGCCAAAATCTCTGCTGCCTTGGGAGCAAACTTGGCCATGAAGTACAGAAAACATCTGAAATCTGTAATTGCAAAACAAAGGTTTCTACCAAATATTAATTTATATTTTTCTATTGCATCAAATACTAATTTCTTGCAATAAAATGCAAATTAATGATTTACAAATCATACAGTGGTATTTTCTGGATTTTTTTTTAATTCTATTTCTCAGAGTTGAAGTGAAACTACTCTGAAAATTACTACAGACCCCTCAATTCTTTGTAGATAGAAAATCAGCAGTGCATCAAAATATATATTTTCCACACTGTACGTATGGTCATTACACATGACAACTAAATAATTTATTAGTTTGAATGGAAAAAAATCAAAACCTTGGAAGACAACTTTATTGTATCTTATGTGTAACAATAATATGTAATGATACATTACAGAATTTGTTCTACTGGTCTCTTTTTTAACCCCTTTACCCGCGGTGGTTTGCACATTAATGACCGGGCCAATTTTTACAATTCTGACCACTGTCTCTTTATGAGGTTATAACTCTGGAACGCTTCAACGGATCTTCGCGATTCTGAGATTGTTTTCTCGTGACATATTGTACTTCACGTTAGAAGTAAAATTTCTTCGATATAACTTGCGTTTATTTTTGAAAAAAACGCAAATATGGCAAATTTTTTAAATTTTGCAATTTTCAAACTTTGAATTTTTATTCCCTTAAAACAGAGAAATATGTCACACAAAATAGTTAAGAAATAACATTTCCCACATGTCTACTTTACATCAGCACAATTTTGGAACCAAAATTTTTTTTTGTTAGGAAATTATAAGGGTTAAAAGTTGACCAGCGATTTCTCATTTTTACAGCAAAATTTACAAAGCCATTTTTTTTAGGGACCACCTCACATTTGAAGTCACTTTGAGGGGTCTATATGGCAGAAAATACCCAAAAGTGACACCATTCTAAAAACTGCACCCCTCAAGGTACTCAAAACCACATTCAAGAAGTTTATTAACCCTTCAGGTGCTTCACAGTAACTAAAGCAACGTGGAAGGAAAAAATGAATATTTTACTCTTTAGCCACAAAAATTATCTTTTACAAACTTTTTTTTTATTTTCACAAGGGTAAAAGGAGAAAATGGACAGATAAGGTTGTTATGCAATTTCTCCTGAGTACGCCAATACCCCATATGTGGGGGAAAACCACTATTTGGGTACACGGCAGAGCTCGTAAGGGAAGGAGCGACGTTTGACTTTTTCAAACTAAAATTGGCTGGAATTTAGATTGGATGCCATGTCGCGTTTGGAGAGCCCCTGATGCGCCTAAACAGTGGAAACCCCCCACAAGTGACACCATTTTGGAAACTAGACCCCCTAAGGTACTTATCTAGATCTGTTGTGAGCACTTTGAACCCTCAAGTGTTTCACAAAAATTTATAAAGCCTGGGTGTGAAAAAAAAAAAAAATCAATTTTCCACAAAAATGATTTTTTAGTCCCAAATTTTTGAATTTTCCCAAGGAAATTGGACCATAAAAGTTGTTGTCCAATTTGTCCTGAGTACGCTGATACCCCATATGTGGGGGGGGGGAACTGTTTGGGCGCACGGCAGGGCTTGGAAAGGAAGTAGTAAAGTTTTGGAATGCAGACGTTAATGTGGGTCATGTTCCGTTTGCAGTGCCCCAGATGAGCCTAAACAGTGGAAACCCCCACAAGTGACCCCATTTTGGAAACTAGACCCCCTAAGGAACTTATCTAGATCTTTGGTGAGCACTTTGAACCCCCAAGTGCTTCACACAAGTTTATAATGCCCGGGCATGAAAATAAAAAATCCTATTTTTTTCCCACAAAAATTATCTTTTACTCATTAATTTTTTATTTTCCCAAGGGTAACAGGAGAAATTGGACCACATAAGTTGTTGTACAATTTGTCCTGAGTACGCTGATACCCCATATGTGGGGGGGAACCACTGTTTGGGCGCACGGCAGAGCTCGGAATGGAAGGAGCACCATTTGACTTTTTCCAACCAAAATTGGCTGGAATTGAGTTTGGATGCCATGTTGCATTTGGAGAGCCCTGATGTGCCTAAACAGTGGAAACCCCCACAAATGACCCCATTTGGGAAACTAGACCCCCTAAGGAACTTTTTTTTTTTTGATGAGCAATTTGAACCCCCAAGTGCTTCACACAAGTTTATAACGTAGAGCCGTAAAATTTAAAAATCATATTTTTTCCACAAAAATGATCTTTTCACCCCAATTTTTATTTTTCCAAGGGTAACAAGACTCCAAAAGTTATTGTGCAATTTGTCCTGAGTGCGCTGATACCCCATATGTGGGGGTAAACCACTGTTTGGGTGCATGGCAGAGTTTGGAAGGGAAGGAGCGCCGTCTGACTTTTTCAACGCAGAATTGGCTGGACGCCATGTCGTTTGGAGAGCTCCTGATCTGCCTAAACAGTGGAAACCCCCATAAATGACACCATTTTGGAAACTAGACCCCTCAAGGAACTTATCTAGATGTGTGGTGAGAACTTTGTACCCCAGGTGTTTCACTAAAGTTTATAACGTACAGCCGTAAAATAAATCTTTTTTTTTTTACAAAAATGATTTTTTCGCCCCCAATATTTTATTTTCACAAGGGTAACAGGAGAAATTGGACCCCAAAAGTTGTTGTCCAATTTGTCCTGAGTACGCTGATACCCAATATGTGGGAGAAAACTACTGTATGGGCGCACGTCAGGGCTCGGAAGGGAAGTAGTGACGTTTTGGATTGCAGACTTTGATGGAATGGTCTGGGTGCGTCATGTCGCATTTGGAGAGCCCCTGATACGCCTAAACAGTGGAAACCCCCCACAAGTGACCCCATTTTGGAAAATAGACCCCCCAAGGAACTTATCTAGATGTGTGGTGAGCACTTTGAACCCCGAAGTGCTTCACAGAAGTTTATAACGCACAGCCGTAAAAATAAAAAATCTTTTTTTGCAAACATTTTTTTGCCCCAATATTTTATTTTTACAAGGGTAACAGGAGAAATTGGACCCCAAAAGTTGTTGCCCAATTTGTCCTGAGTACGCTGATACCCAATATGTGGGAGAAAACTACTGTATGGGTACACGTTGGGGCTCGGAAGGGAAGTAGTGACGTTTTGGATTGCAGACTTTGTTGGAATGGTCTGGGGGCGTCATGTCGCATTTGGAGAGCCCCTGATGCGCCTAAACAGTGGAAATCCCCAACAAGTGACCCCATTTTGGAAAATAGACCCCACAAGGAACTTATCTAGGTGTGTGGTGAGCGCTATGAAGCCCCAAGTGCTTCACAGAAGTTTATCATGTACAGCCGTAAAAACAAAAAAATAATTTTTTTTGTACAAAAATATTTTCGCCCCCAGTTTTTTATTTTCAGAAGGGTAACAGAAGAAATAGGACAAATTGCACAATAACTCTTGGGGTCCAGAGTACGCTGATACCCCATATGTGGGGATAAACTACTGTTTGGACGCATGGCAGAGCTCAGAAGTGAAGGAGCACCGTTTGACTTTTTCAACGCAGAATTGGCTGGAATTGAGATCAGACGCCATGTCACATTTGGAGAGCCCCTGATGTGCCTAAACAGCGGAAACCCCCCAATTCTAACTCCAACCCTAACCCCAACACACCCCTAATCCTAGTCCCAACCCTAACCACAAACCTAACCCTAACACACCCCTAATCCCAACCCTAACCCTAACTTTAGCGCCAACCCTAACCCTAACCCTAATGGGAAAATGGAAATAAATACATTTTTTTAATTTTATTATTTTTCCCTAACTAAGGGGGTGATAAAGGGGGGTTTGATTTACTATTTATAGCGAGTTTTTATGATTGGCATCTGTCACGCTAAAAGACGCTTTTTATTGCAAAAATAGTTTTTTGCATCGCCACATTTTGAGAGCTATAATTTTTGCATATTTTGGCCCACAGAGTCATGTGAGGTCTTATTTTTTGCGGTACGAGTTGACGTTTTTATTTGTACCATTTTTGAGCAGGTGACATTTTTTGATCGCTTTTTATTTCGATTTTTGGGAGGTTAGAATGAACAAAAATTAGCAATTCATGAATTTCTTTTGGGGGAGGCGTTTATTACCGTTCTGCGTGTGGTAAAATTGATAAAGCAGTTTTATTCTTCGGGTCAGTACGATTATGGCGATACCTCATTTATATCATTTTTTTATGTTTTGGCGCTTTTATAGAATAAAAACAATTTTATATAAAAAATAATTATTTTGCATCGCTTTATTCTGCGAGCTATAACTTTTTTATTTTTTCGCTGATGATGCTGTATGGCGGCTCGTTTTTTGCGGGACAAGATGACGTTTTCAGCGGTACCATGTTTTTTTATATCGGTCTTTTTGATCGCGCGTTATTCCACTTTTTGTTCGGCGGTATGATGATAAAGCATTGATTTTTTGCTTCGTTTTTTTTTTTTAAGGGGTTCACTAAAGGGGTTAACTAGTGGGACAGTTTTATAGGGGGGGTCGTTACGGACGCGGCGATACCAAATATGTGTACTTTTATTGTTTTGGTTTTTTTATTTACAGGAAGAAATGAATTTATTGGGGAATATTTTTTTTTTTTTTATTTATTTTGGATTTTTTTTTATAACATGTTTATTTTTATTTTTTTAACTTTTTTACTTTGTCCCAGGGTGGGACATCACTATATTTTATCAGATCGCTGGTGTGACAGTGTGCACAGCACTCTGTCACACCAGCGATCGCTCAGGCAGTGCAGCAGGCTTCTCAGTGCCTGCTCTCAGCAGGCACTGAGGAAGCCGCCTCCCTCCAGGACCCCGGCGCCATCTTGGATCCGGGTCCTGGGAGGGAGGAAGCCCTCAGAACAGCGCGATCACATCGCGCTGCTCTGAGGGTCTCAGGGGGGCGCGCAGGGAGCCCCCACCCTGCACGATCCTCCCCTGTGCCCCCAGTACACCGCGATCATGTTTGATCGCGGTGTGCTAGGGGTTAATGTTCCAGGAGCGGTCCGTGACCGCTCCTGACACACAGTCACGGGTGTCAGCTGTGATAATCAGCTGACACCCGGCGGCGATTAGCTGCGCTCCCCTCAGGAGCGCAGCTGATCGCCTATCACGTACTATCCCGTCCATGGGCAGAATGGCACGGGTTTTATGGACGGGATAGTACGTCTAATGTCAGAGAGCGGTTAAAACAGAGAAATATGTCACACAAAATAGTTAAGAAATAACATTTCCCACATGTCTACTTTACATCAGCACAATTTTGGAAACAAATTTTTTTGTTAGGAAATTATAAGGGTTAAAAGTTGACCAACAATTTCTAATTTTTACAACAAAATTTACAAAATCATTTTTTTAGGGACCACCTCACATTTGAAGTCACTTTGAGGGGTCTATATGGCAGAAAATACCCAAAAGTGACACCATTCCATAAACTGCACCCCTCAAGTTACTCAAAACCACATTCAAGAAGATTATTAACCCTTCAGGTGCTTCACAGGAGCGGAAGCAACGTGGAAGAAATGAAAATTTAACTTTTTAGTAACAAAAATGATCTTTTAGCAACAATATTTTTATTTTCACAAGGGTAAAAGGAGAAAATGGACAGATAAAGTTGTGCAATTTCTCCTGAGTACGCCAATACCCCATATCTGGGGGAATACCACTGTTTGGGCGCACGGCAGGGCTCAGAAGGGAAGGAGCGCCGTTTGACTTTTTCAAACCAAAATTGGCTGAAATTGAGATCAGATGCCATGTCGCATTTGCAGAGCCCCTGATGTGCCTAAACAGTGGAAACCGCCCACAAGTGACACCATTTTGCATTTTGGAAACTGGACACCCCAAGGAACTTATCTAGATGTGTGGTGAGCACTTTGAACCCCCAAGTGTTTCACTAAAGTTTATAATGGCCGGGCGTGAAAATAAAAAATCATATTTTTTCCACAAACATGATCTTTTAGTCCCCATTTTTTTATTTTCCCAAGGGTAAAAAGAGAAATTGGACCCCAACAGTTGTTGTCCAATTTGTCCTGAGTATGCTGATACCTCATATGTGGGGGTAAACCACTGTTTGGGCGCACGGCAGAGCTCGGAAGGGAAGGAGCGCCATTTGACTTTTTCAAACCAATATTGGCTGGAATTGAGATTAGACGCCATGTCGCGTTTGGAGAGCCCCTGATGTGCCTAAACAGTGGAAACTACCCCACAAGTGACTCCATTTTGGAAACTAGACCCGACAAGGAACTTATCTAGATGTGTGGTGAGCACTTTGAACCCCCAAGGGCTTCACACAAGTTTATAACGCCCGGCGTGAAAATAAAAAATCTTTTTTTCCACAAACATGATCTTTTAGTCTCCAATTTTTTTATTTTCCCAGGGGAACAGGAGAAATTGGACCCTAAAAGTTGTCCAATTTGTCCTGACTATGCTGATACCCCATATGTGGGGGTAAACCACTGTTTGGGTGCACGGCAGGGCTCGGAAGGGAAAGAGCACTGTTTGACTTTTTCAAACTAAAATTGGCTGGAATTGAGATTGGACGCCATGTCGCATTTGGAGAGCCCGATGTTCCTAAACAGTAGAAACCCCCCATAAGTGACCCCATTTTGGAAACTAGACCCCCTAAGGAACTTATCTAGATGTGTGGTGAGAACTTTGAACCCCCAAGTGTTTCACTAAAGTTTATAATGTCTGGCCATGGAAAAAAAAACTTTTTTTCCACAAACATGATCTTTTAATCCCCAGTTTTTTATTTTCCCAAGGGTAACAGGAGAAACTGGACACCAAAAGTTGTTGTTCAATTTGTCCTGAGTACGCTGATACCCAATATCTGGGATAAAACTAATGCTTGAGCACGTCGGGGCTCGCAAGGGAAGTAGTGGTTTTGGAATGCAGACTTTGATGGAATGGTATGCGGGCGTCATGTACCGTTTGCAGAGCCCCTGATTTGCCTAAACAGTAGAAACCCCCACAAGTGACCCCATTTTGGAAACTTGACACCCAAGGAACTTATCTAGATGTGCCTAAACAGTGGCAATGCCTAAGTGCCCCCTTTTTGGAAGTAATCTATGGTTTCCTGTAAAGTAAATTAGTAGTGCAAGGAGGTGTGATACAGTTTGAAGCATTCTTTCATACACAGGCCAGGTTCTTCGGGGCAGGTGTCGCATTGATAAATGGTGTCTTTGTGTATTCCCCTTTTGTAACACACTCGGCACCTTTTTTTGCGACTTACCTTTTTTTCCAGTTTGCAGGACCTCCCCTGGGAAATGCTGACCTGGTACAATATGAGCACCTTCAGTTCTGGAAGTACTGGGGCCCGCTCCTTCCTGAGTGCCAAATATCAGGGCCTTAATCAATACCTCCTGGAACTGAAGGTATGACGTATCGGTGTGGCCTGCACATCGTGACAGCAGGAAAGCGTTGAGCATTGCCATCTGTACGATGTGCATGGCCAGCTTTTTGTACCACACCTTGGCCTTTCTCAAAGCACTGTACAGCTGGAGGAGTTGATCAGAGAGATCAACGCCCCCAATGGTTTTGTTATACCCCAACACACAGGTCAGTTACCTGACCTGTGCAGAGGTACCTTGTACAGTGCTGAGGGCGCTGCCATCACCGTGTATGGTGGTCAAGAAAACGACATCCCTCTTGTCCTTGACCACCAGCAGGTCGCTACATTGGGCTCTGCTGTCACCCCTTCTGAGCATCTGCCCAAGTAGCGTTTTCGGGAGGCCTCTCTGATTTTTGCGAACAGTACCGCAGGCTGCGGTACCTCGCGCAGAGAGGGATTTGAAGAGTGGGCTGCTGGTATAAAAGTTATCAGTGTAGAGGTGATAACCTTTATCCAGCAGTGGGTGCACCAAATCCCACACAATTTTGCCACTCACTCCCAGGACAGGGGGTCATTCAGGGGGTTCAATCCTGGTGTCCTTTCCTTCGTAAACTCTAAACCTGTGGGTGAACCCTGAGGTACTCTCACACAGCTTATAGTTTGATTCCGTACCTGGCCCTCTTGCTCGGCAGGTACTGACGGAGTCTGAGCCTTCCCTTAAAATGAATTAAGGACTCATCCACGCAGATGTCTCTTTGGCGCACGTACGCTTCAGCAAACTTTTTGTTGAAGTGTTCGATAACCGACTAAACTTTGAACAGATGATCAAAGTTGGGGTCATCTCATGGGGACACTGTGCATTATCGGTATAATGCAGGAATTTGTGGATGGCCTCAAAATGTGTTGGGACCATGACCATTCGGAACACTGGGTTGTATAAAACATCAACACTCCAATATTGCCGAAGTTCTGGCTTCTTCAAGATCCCCATGTGAAGGACCAGGCCCCAAAACTGCATCATTTCAACTGCGTCTACAGGAGATCAGTTAGAAAACGAAGAACCGGGATTTTGTTCTAAAAATTGCTGAGCATACTAATTAGTTTGTCCCACCATGAGGTTAACAAAATCCTCAGAGAAAAAGATTTTGAAAAAGTCTAGTTCTGTGAGGCCGGTGGTATCAATCTTGATTCCGGATTCTGCTACAAAATCAGGAATCAGTGGCTCATAATTTTCGGGGGGGCGAGGTCCATAATGGGGTGTGCTGGTTCATCTTCTTGAATGGTGGGCACTGCTTTATCTTCTGTCCTGGGACGTCTGCGTGGCGATTCAGCAGGACCTGAGGAGGAAGATGAGGAGGAAGAGGACGACGAATCTGAAAAGTAAAGAAATGTGGGATCCTCTCCCTCGCTATCAGTGTTGGAGGCAAGGAAAGGATATGCCTCCTCCACTGAATAGCGCTGTTAGGACAAACCGCAAGGGCGGAATGACATTTTTTTTATGAATATGGCGATTGTGTCAGTATTTTTTTTTTGACTGTTTGCGTGTGTGAGAGAGTGATTGGTGTAATTCCAGGCACCTCAGCACCAAACTGTACAGATCGGAGGCTACAAGGTCCTCAAAAAATCCACTCCACTCAAAAAATCCACTCCAATCCTATGTTGTAAATTATGAGCACTGTCGGCCGCACTCTGTTATGTTTCTCGCTGCGAAGCTCCACTCATTCTTTTAAAAACTTGATTCCTGTCACCTCAGCACCAAACAGTACAGAATGGAGGCTACAGGGAGATCCTCAAAAAATCCACTCCAATCTAGATGGCTCAATCAAACGGTGAATCAGCTAGAACGGAGTTGCTAAAATGAGGTCTTCAAAAAATCCACTCCAATCCTTTGTTGTAAATTATGAGGACTCTGCTGCTGCGCTCTGTTACGTTTTTCCCAGTGAGGCTCCGCTCACTCATCCAGTGTCGGTGCTGCGGCCAGGACTGGTGGAGATACAGTAAAATTCTGGCAAATCTGAACAATCAGCGCTATGTGTAATTATTTATATTACAAAAAGCGATAATAAAATGCAAGCTTGAGTAATCAAGATAAATAATTTTTGCCCTTTGGAAATAAATAATAAATATAACAGTTTGAGCAAGTATCTAAAAGCATTAAATCATTACAGTTATAAAGCTGATATATATATATATATATATATATATATATAATATATATATATATATAGTGTGTGTACGAGGAGCCTGGAATCAGCTCCTTTCTGAACACTGGAGTGGATTTTTTGAGGAAAGTCAGTGTAGAAACTGACCCGTCTACAATGGAGAAGCTGCACAGAGATCATCAAAAAATCCATTGCGATCCAGTCCCCTCACCAGTGAGTCAGCTACAGTGGAGGTGATAAAATGAGGTCCTCAAGAACATGTGACTACAGTGAGGCCTCAAAAATTCAACTCCGATCTAGTCACCGCAGTAGTGAGCCGTCTACAGTGGAGCTGCTGGAATGAGGACCACAAAATCTCCACTCCGATCTATCACCTCAGTAGTGAGCCGTCTACAGTGGAGCTGCTGGAATGAGGACCACAAAATCTCCACTCCGATCTATCACCTCAGTAGTGAGCCGTCTACAGTGGAGCTGCTGGAATGAGGACCACAAAATCTCCACTCCAATCTATCACCTCAGTAGAGAGCTACAGTGGAGCTGCTGGAATGAGGACCACAAAATCTCCACTCCGATCTATCACCTCAGTAGTGAGCCGTCTACAGTGGAGCTCCTGGAATGAGGACCACAAAATCTCCACTCCAATCTATCACCTCAGTAGTGAGCTACAGTGGAGCTGCTGGAATGAGGACCACAAAATCTCCACTCCGATCTATCACCTCAGTAGTGAGCCGGCTACAGTGGAGCTGCTGGAATGAGGACCATAAAATCTCCACTCCGATCTATCACCTCAGTAGTGAGCCGACTACAGTGGAGCTGCTGGAATGAGGACCACAAAATCTCCACTCCAATCTACCACCTCAGTAGTGAGGCGTCTACAGTGGAGCTGCTGGAATGAGGACCACAAAATCTCCACTCCGATCTATCACCTCAGTAGTGAGCCGTCTACAGTGGAGCTGCTGGAATGAGGACCACAAAATCTCCACTCCGATCTATCACCTCAGTAGTGAGCCGTCTACAGTGGAGCTGCCGGAATGAGGACCACAAAATCTCCACTCCGATCTATCACCTCAGTAGTGAGCCGTCTACAGTGGAGCTGCCGGAATGAGGACCACAAAATCTCCACTCCGATCTGTCACCTCAGTAGTGAGCCGTCTACAGTGGAGCTGCCGGAATGAGGACCACAAAATCTCCACTCCGATCTATCACCTCAGTAGTGAGCCGTCTACAGTGGAGCTGCTGGAATGAGGACCACAAAATCTCCACTCCGATCTATCACCTCAGTAGTGAGCCGTCTACAGTGGAGCTGCCGGAATGAGGACCACAAAATCTCCACTCCGATCTATCACCTCAGTAGTGAGCCGTCTACAGTGGAGCTGCCGGAATGAGGACCACAAAATCTCCACTCCGATCTATCACCTCAGTAGTGAGCCGGCTGGAGTGGAGTCAGTAAAATGAGGCCTCAAAAAATCCACTCCGATCTAGATGGCTCACTGCTGATTCAGCTAGAATGGAGTTGATTTTTTGAGAACCACAAAAAGTCAACTCCAAACTAGACGCAACCGTAACAGGACCCCCAGCACACAGCCACACAGAAGTAACAGACCCCCAGCACACAGCCCCACGGAAGTAACAGGACCCCCAGCACACAGCCCCACGGAAGTAACAGGATCCCCAGCACACAGCCCCACGGAAGTAACAAGACCCCCAGCACACAGCCCCACAGAAGTAACAGGACCCCCAGCACAGAGCCCCACAGAAGTAACAGGACCCCCAGCACACAGCCCCACAGAAGTAACAGGACCCCCAGCACACAGCCCCACAGAAGTAACAGTACCCACAGCACACAGCCCCACAGAAGCAACAAGACCCCCAGCACACAGCCCCACGTAACAGGACCCCCAGCACAGAGCCCAACAGAAGTAACAAGACCCCCAGCACACAGCCCCACGGAAGTAACAGGACCCCAAGCACACAGCCCAACAGAACAGGACCCCCAGAACACAGCCCCACAGAAGTAACAGGACCCCCAACACACAGCCACACAGAAGTAACAGGACCCTCAGCACACAGCCCCACAGAAGTCACAGGACCCCCAGCACACAGCCCCACAGAAGTCACAGGACCCCCAGCACACAGCCCCACAGAAGTAACAGGACCCCAGCACACAGCCGCACGGAAGTAACAGGACCCCCAGCACACAGAAGTAAAAGGACTCCCAACACACAGCCACACAGAAGTAACAGGACCCTCAGCACACAGCCCCACGGAAGTAACAGGACCCCCAGCACACAGCCCCACGGAAGTAACAGAACCCCCAGCACACAGCCCCACGGAAGTCACAGGACCCCCAGCACACAGCCCCACGGAAGTCACAGGACCCCCAGCACACAGCCCCACGGAAGTAACAGGACCCCCAGCACACTGCCCCACAGAAGTAACAGGACCCCCAGCACACAGCCCCACGGAAGTAACAGGACCCCCAGCACACTGCCCCACAGAAGTAACAGGACCCCCAGCACACAGCCCCACGGAAGTAACAGGACACACAGCACACAGCCCCACGGAAGTAACAGAACCCCCAGCACACAGCCCCACGGAAGTAACAGAACCCCCAGCACACAGCCCCACGGAAGTAACAGGACCCCCAGCACACAGCCACACGGAAGTAACAGGACCCCCAGCACACTGCCCCACGGAAGTAACAGGACCCCCAGCACACAGCCCCACGGAAGTAACAGGACCCCCAGCACACAGCCCCACGGAAGTAACAGGACCCCCAGCACACAGCCCCACGGAAGTAACAGGACCCCCAACAACACAACCCCACGGAAGTAACAGGACCCCCAGCACACAGCCCCACGGAAGTAACAGGACCCCCAGCACACAGAAGTAACAGGACCCCCAGCACACAACCCCACGGAAGTAACAGGACCCCCAGCACACAACCCCACGGAAGTAACAGGACCCTCAGCACACAACCCCACGGAAGTAACAGGACCCCCAGCACACAGCCCCACGGAGGTAACAGGACCCCCAGCACACAACCCCACGGAAGTAACAGGACCCCCAGCACACAACCCCACGGAAGTAACAGGACCCCCAGTACACAGCCCCACGGAAGTAACAGGACCCCCAGTACACAGCCCCACGGAAGTAACAGGACCCCCAGCACACAGCCCCACGGAGGTAACAGGACCCCCAGCACACAACCCCACGGAAGTAACAGGACCCCCAGCACACAGCCCCACAGCACACAACCCCACAGAAATAACAGGACCCCCAGCACACAGCCCCACGGAAGTAACAGGACACCCAGCACACAGCCCCACGGAAGTAACAGGACTCCCAGCACACAACCCCACGGAAGTAACAGGAACCCCAGCACACAGCCCCACGGAAGTAACAGGACCCCCAGCCCCACGGAAGTAACAGGACCCCCAGCACACAACCCCACGGAAGTAACAGGACCCCCAGCACACAGCCCCGCGTAAGTAACAGGACCCCCAGCACACAGCCCCGCGGAAGTAACAGGACCCCCAGCACACAGCCCCGCGGAAGTAACAGGACCCCCAGCACACAGCCCCACGGAGGTAACAGGACCCCCAGCACACAGCCCCACGGAAGTAACAGGACCCCCAGCACACAACCCCACGGAAGTAACAGGACCCCCAGCACACAACCCCACGGAAGTAACAGGACCCCCAGCACACAACCCCACGGAAGTAACAGGACCCCCAGCACACAACCCCACGGAAGTAACAGGCCCCCTGCACACTGCCCCACAGAAGTAACAGGACCCCCAGCACACAACCCCGCGGAAGTAACAGGACCCCCAGCACACAGCCCCACGGAGGTAACAGGACCCCCAGCACACAACCCCACGGAAGTAACAGGACCCCAGCACACAACCCCACGGAAGTAACAGGACCCCCAGCACACAACCCCACGGAAGTAACAGGACCCCCAGCACACAACCCCACGGAAGTAACAGGACCCCCAGCACACAACCCCACGGAATGTAACAGGACCCCCAGCACACTGTCCCACGGAAGTAACAGGACCCCCAGCACACAACCCCACGGAAGTAACAAGACCCCCAGCACACAACCCCACGGAAGTAACAGGACCCCCAGCACACAACCCCACGGAAGTAACAGGACCCCCAGCACACAGCCCCACGGAGGTAACAGGACCCCCAGCACACAGCCCCACGGAAGTAACAGGACCCCCAGCACACAACCCCACGGAAGTAACAGGACCCCCAGCACACAGCCCCACGGAAGTAACAGGACCCCCAGCACGCAGCCCCACGGAGGTAACAGGACCCCCAGCACGCAACCCCACGGAAGTAACAGGACCCCCAGCACGCAGCCCCACAGAAGTAACAGGACCCCCAGCACACAGCCCCACGGAAGTAACAGGACCCCCAGCACACAACCCCACGGAAGTAACAGGACCCCCAGAACACAACCGGACCCCCAGCACACAGCCCCACGGAAGTAACAGGACCCCCAGCACACTGCCCCACGGAAGTAACAGGACCCCAGCACACAGCCCCACGGAAGTAACAGGACCCCCAGCACACAGCCCCACGAAAGTAACAGGACCCCCAGCACGCAGCCCCACGGAGGTAACAGGACCCCCAGCACGCAACCCACGGAAGTAACAGGACCCCAGCACGCAGCCCCACGGAAGTAACAGGACCCCCAGCACACAGCACCACGGAAGTAACAGGACCCCCAGCACACAACCCCACGGAAGTAACAGGACCCCCATGAACACAACCGGACCCCCAGCACACAGCCCCACGGAAGTAACAGGACCCCCAGCACACAGCCCCACGAAGTAACAGGACCCCCAGCACACTGCCCCACGGAAGTAACAGGACCCCCAGCACACTGCCCCACGGAAGTAACAGGACCCTCAGCACACAGCCCCACGGAAGTAACAGGACCCCCAGCACACAGCCCACGGAAGTAACAGGACCCCCAGCACACTGCCCCACGGAAGTAACAGGACCCCCAGCACACTGCCCCACGGAAGTAACAGGACCCCCAGCACACTGCCCCACGGAAGTAACAGGACCCCCAGCACACTGCCCCACGGAAGTAACAGGACCCCCAGCACACTGCCCCACGGAAGTAACAGGACCCCCAGCACACAGCCCCACGGAAGTAACAGGACCCCCAGCACACTGCCCCACGGAAGTAACAGGACCCCCAGCACACAGCCCCACGGAAGTAACAGGACCCCCAGCACACAGCCCCACGGAAGTAACAGGACCCCCAGCACACTGCCCCACGGAAGTAACAGGACCCCCAGCACACTGCCCCACGGAAGTAACAGGACCCCCAGCACACTGCCCCACGGAAGTAACAGGACCCCCAGCACACTGCCCCACGGAAGTAACAGGACCCCAGCACACTGTCCCACGGAAGTAACAGGACCCCCAGCACACTGCCCCACGGAAGTAACAGGACCCCCAGCAAACTGCCCCACGGAAGTAACAGGACCCCCAGCACACAGCCCCACGGAAGTAACAGGACCCCCAGCACACTGCCCCACGGAAGAAACAGGACCCCCAGCACAGAGCCCCACGAAGCAACAGGACCCCCAGCACACTGCCCCACGGAAGCAACAGGACCCCCAGCACACAGCCCCACGGAAGCAACAGGACCCCCAGCACACAGCCCCACGGAAGTAACAGGACCCCCAGCACACAGCCCCACGGAAGTAACAGGACCCCCAGCACACTGCCCCACGGAAGTAACAGGACCCCCAGCACACTGCCCCACGGAAGTAACAGGACCCCCAGCACACTGCCCCACGGAATTAACAGGACCCCCAGCACACTGCCCCACGGAAGTCACAGGACCCCCAGCACACAGCCCCACGGAAGTAACAGGACCCCCAGCACACTGCCCCACGGAAGTAACAGGACCCCCAGCACACAGCCCCACGGAAGTAACAGGACCCCCAGCACACAGCCCCACGGAAGTAACAGGACCCCCAGCACACAGCCCCACGGAAGTAACAGGACCCCCAGCACACTGCCCCACGGAAGTAACAGGACCCCCAGCACACTGCCCCACGGAAGTAACAGAACCCCCAGCACACTGCCCCACGGAAGTAACAGGACCCCCAGCACACTGTCCCACGGAAGTAACAGGACCCCCAGCACACAGCCCCACGGAAGTAACAGGACCCCCAGCACACTGCCCCACGGAAGAAACAGGACCCCAGCACAGAGCGCCACGGAAGCAACAGGACCCCCAGCACACTGCCCCACGGAAGCAACAGGACCCCCAGCACACTGCCCCACGGAAGTAACAGGACCCCCAGCACACAGCCCCACGGAAGTAACAGGACCCCCAGCACACAGCCCCACGGAAGTAACAGGACCCCAGCACACAGCCCCACGGAAGTAACAGGACCCCCAGCACACAGCCCCACGGAAGTAACAGGACCCCCAGCACACAGCCCCACGGAAGTAACAGGACCCCCAGCACACAGCCCCACGGAAGTAACAGGACCCCCAGCACACTGCCCACGGAAGTAACAGGACCCCCAGCACACTGCCCCACGGAAGTAACAGGACCCCCAGCACACAGCCCCACGGAAGTAACAGGACCCCCAGCACACTGCCCCACGGAAGTAACAGGACCCCCAGCACACAGCCCCACGGAAGTAACAGGACCCCCAGCACACAGCCCCACGGAAGTAACAGGACCCCCAGCACACAGCCCCACGGAAGTAACAGGACCCCCAGCACACTGCCCCACGGAAGTAACAGGACCCCCAGCACACTGCCCCACGGAAGTAACAGGACCCCCAGCACACTGCCCCACGGAAGTAACAGGACCCCCAGCACACTGCCCCACGGAAGTAACAGGACCCCCAGCACACTGTCCCACGGAAGTAACAGGACCCCCAGCACACAGCCCCACGGAAGTAACAGGACCCCCAGCAAACTGCCCCACGGAAGTAACAGGACCCCCAGCACACAGCCCCACGGAAGTAACAGGACCCCCAGCACACTGCCCCACGGAAGAAACAGGACCCCCAGCACAGAGCCCCACGGAAGCAACAGGACCCCCAGCACACTGCCCCACGGAAGCAACAGGACCCCCAGCACACTGCCCCACGGAACAAGACCCCCACACACAGCCCCACGGAAGTAACAGGACCCCCAGCACACTGCCCCACGGAAGTAACAGGACCCCCAGCACACAGCCCACGGAATAAAGGGACCCCCAGCACACGCCCCACGGAAGTAACAGGACCCCCAGCACACAGCCCCACGGAAGTAACAGGACCCCCAGCACACAGCCCCACGGAAGTAACAGGACCCCCAGCACACGCCCCACGGAATTAACAGGACCCCCAGCACACAGCCCCACGGAAGTAACAGGACCCCCAGCACACAGCCCCACGGAAGTAACAGGACCCCCAGCACACAGCCCCACGGAAGTAACAGGACCCCCAGCACACAGCCCCACGGAAGTAACAGGACCTCCAGCACACAGCCCCACAGAAGTAACCGGACCCCCAGCACACAGCCCCACAGAAGTAACAGGACCCCCAGCACACAGCCCCACAGAAGTAACAGGACCCCCAGCAACAGCCCCACAGAAGTAACAGGACCCCCAGCACACAGCCCCACAGAAGTAACAGGACCCCCAGCACACAGCCTGTGATGAGTGCTGTGCTGGAATTGCTGTCCTCATCTTTTTTTGTACTGCTAAAAGCCCACCAAGCAAAGCCCCCCTCCTTCTCTCTGCAGCTCTCATACTTCTCACCAACCCCCAGCCTGCACTCAGGCAGTGTAATGTGAGCTGCCAGTGCTGGAAGTTTTCCCGCTTCACCGCAGGGGTCCCCATTGTCAGCACATGTGCTGCTCCTACACTAGCAGCCATTTTGGAGACTGCATTCTGTTTTGGTTAATAACACGGTGGAGCGTCCGCTAGAAACACAAAAGTACTGTTGTGAAACATGCGCCTGACAGGCAACGGTCCCGTGGTACTGGTAAACCCGTAACTCCAACAGAACCCGAGAAATGGAATTCTCGGATGCCCTATAAACTCGCCCACCCGCGTGTGGGCTCATTTGAACCGTCATTTCAAATTAAGATCATTGATAGGTCTGCCATCTTCTGCGAGGTTCTCAGGATGAGTTATGCTCCTGATAATCTTTCAGAACTCCAACCATACCTTTCAGCAAGAGGAGGACCCTGGTAACTCCACCCTGTTTATGATGTCACGGCCACAGGTCTATAAGGTAGGGGCCAGGTATTCTGGCTCAGATCTGCCCTGGACACCAGACTTATAGCAGCTCTGTGATGCATTGTGATGTCTCCCCTCCCCGACCGCATGGCTTGCCTACTATGATCTAAGAACTGTAAGTTGATCTTCCTTATGTTAACCCCTTTTATTTTCTAATTGTCTTGTACATAACTATATTGCCTCAGCTTGTTACATCTTTTTATATTGTATAAGCACTGCCTGTCTTTTTAGGAATAAACCTATAAATTTATTAGTTTGTTTCTCCTGCTCTATAAACGAATTTGCACGTGCCTGAAGCACTACGCTACTGTTTTGGGGTTGCTACGGACCCTCTTGATAAATTGTTCATCAAAAGCCGTAGCTGGTGGCAGCTAAAAGGAAGGGGTGTAAAGTGTTAATCTATTGGGTGACGCTGGCAGTGACGGAGCAGGGTTTATAAGGGTACTGCCTGGCTGCAGCCAGGAGTAATTATAATTCCCTCACTGCAGCGTGCCCAATAGCCAGCACACATCCAAGTGACCCGTCTGGCGACCAATTATCCTAGGTGCAGTTCCCTGACTGACCTGAGGGTAAGGGGGGCGCCAGAGAGCTGCAAGTTCCTAAGTGGAAGTGGGATAATTAAAAGTCCCTGCAGTTTACCGGGTCGGACGGCAGCAGCCGTCGTGTGTGTGCGCGTTTTCGTCACATTTGCGGCACGGAGGGATCACAGGCCGTGATACCCCGGGCTACCGTGTGCCCGTTCATCACATATTGGTGGCAGCAGTGGGATTATAGAGCATTAGTGATCTGGTTTGAGCAATCATTCCATTCACTAAAAAACTTGCACGGTTCTTCAGCGACCCTGCAACTAAAGTTTTGGAGAACAGACTCAGTGTTTATTAGTCTGAGACAATTGTGTGTACTTGCGGTTACCCCTCCCTTCTCTTTGTTTTTCTATCCTATCTTTTATTTGGCAACTATGGCTACGAGGGGATTCGACTGGTATAATCGGAGTAGCAGGGAAACTCTTCTAGCCATATGCGAGTGGAGGCAGATTGTCCCCATGGACCAAACCAAGGCCGCAGTGATCCAGGCCCTGATGGCACGGGACCACGCTCAGAGCGAGGAGGGCGCAGGAGCCGGCCCAAGCCAAGGTGGTGCCGCAGAAGCAGAGGCCCAACCCCTGACTGCTTACACCCAGGCGGGATGGACCCTTACCTGCAGGCGGCCCTGGAGGGACTGACGACGACCATGAAGAACGCCTGAAGCGATCCAGAAAGCTCAAGAGAGAGCCGACCAGCGAGAGGCCAACCAGCGAGAGGCGAAGAGCCCAGAGCCGAAGGGCCGAGCGGGAGGCTGAGAGAGCCGAGCGGGAGGCTGAGAGAGCCGAGCGGGAAGCTCAGAGAGCTCATGAACTGGAGCTGCTCAGACAAGGGACAATGCTCTCCACAACCCAGAGCAGTGTGCCCAGCAGCGCTCAGAGTCCCAAGCCCCGGCCGGAGCACTTTCCCGTGATGGAAAAGGACGGAGACTTGGACACTTTTCTGCGGGCCTTTGAGAAAGTCTGCAGACAGTACCGGCTGCCTGACAACCAATGGGCCAGGTACTTGACTCCCGGGCTAAAGGGCAAAGCTCTGGAGGCGTTTGCTTCACTCACGCCGGATCAAGATGACAACTATCAGGCCATCAAGCAGGCCCTGATCGCCAAGTACCAGCTAACCCCTGAGGTATACCGAAAGAAGTTCCGGAACCTCCAACGTGGCCCACACGACAGTTATAGCGATGTGGTGCAAGGACTCAGGAACCACTTTGACCAGTGGATCCAGGACTGTCAGTTGACACCTTTGAGAACCTGAGGGACCTGATGATCAAAGACCAGTTCCTGCATCTGTGCCCAGCTGAGGTCCGACAGTTCATCCTGGACCGAGAACCGGAGGACGCGGTCAGAACAGCACGGATCGCC
Source organism: Oophaga sylvatica (assembly GCA_033576555.1). Lineage (NCBI taxonomy): Eukaryota > Metazoa > Chordata > Amphibia > Anura > Dendrobatidae > Oophaga > Oophaga sylvatica. The sequence continues at coordinate 28,092 of JARQOD010002124.1, forward strand.
GACAGCTATGAGGCCAACCGGAAAACCGAGGTGCGGAAGCCCGTCACCACCCGCTGGGGAGGGGGTAAGCCTGCAACCAACCCCAGTGCCCCTGCCAGTCGTCCCTCTGGAGGCACTATCCCCTTTGCCAGCGCCAGGCCTACATCAGACCCCTGCCAGTGTTTCTCCTGTAAAAGGACTGGACACATCAGCGCCACCTGTCCGGAGAGGCAGAAGAACCCCCCAGCCAAGGCCTCCGGGCCCAACGCCTCTGTTCTTTTGGTGGGTGGTGTGGTGGGGAGGGTTGATGACAACGTGCAGCCCGTCCGCGTGGGGGCCCGTCTTGCTACCGGCCTCAAGGACACCGGGGCTGAACGAACCCTCATCCGACCCGAACTGGCGGCCCCTGAAGAGTTGATTCCGGGGAAAACCTTAACTGTCACAGGGATTGGGGGCGTCCACTACCCCTTGCCGATAGCCCGAGTTTTCATTGACTGGGGTGCCGGGAGCGGGGTGAAGGAAGTGGGGGTGTCCGAAAACCTGCCACTGATGTTTTATTGGGGACTGATCTGGGAGGATGGTGGCGTACTATGTCCCTGACACCCCTTCCCAATCTGATGATAAGGTTAACGTTAACCATGATGTTTGATGAGGAAAACTGAATGTGTTACCTGCTAATGCTTTGCGAAGTGATGATGCAACTGATAACCTTTCTTTCCCTAGGACTGATGTTGATAGTGATGTATCTGTGCCATCTGAATCTGTTAACCCTTTCTCTAAAGTGGTAGATGTGTCCACAGGTACAGGAGCGTTCAGTCCCGTCGCTCTGCGGAGTGAGACGGCTGAGGAACCCCTAGCAGGAGCAAGCGACAGTGCTCAAGGAAATGGGGAGGTGCATGGGAACCGGGAGGAAGGTGACGCCATGACACTGACCAGTGCCACCGAGGAAGGTAACTGGCCCATAAGTAGCACTGCTCCTGAAGTGTTGGGGTGGATGGGGAGGTAGAGCCCATAGCAGCGCAGGCTGATGGGTCTATAGAAATCCCCGGGGAGACTGCATATGTAGCTGCTGTCACCCGCAGTCAGAGTGCCCGATCGCAGGTAGCGCCCTGCCATCTGGACCCTCCTCCGCTACAGGAGAGACTGAACCAGAGGTGGACCCAGAGCCGGTCCAAGGTCCCAGTGAGGAAGGAACCCTGACGTCACTTCTGGCTGCCTCCAGCCAGGAGTTCCAGGCCGCTCTGCACTCAGATGCGAGCCTGGAGAACTTGAGGCACCTCGCCGAGACGCCCACCTCCGTGACTGATAAGGAGAGGGTGTTCTGGGAACGAGGAAGGTTGTACCGGGAGACAGTACCCGGAGATTCCCAAAAATAGTGGTTGAGGGAAAAACAGCTGGTCGTACCGCACCAGTTCCGAGGTGAGTTGTTGAGGATTGCCCATGAGATTCCACTCGCTGGACACTTGGGGATCAGCAAAACTAAGGCACGGCTGTCTCAACACTTCTATTGGCCCAAGATGGGGACAGATGTGACTAACTACTGCCGCTCCTGTATCACCTGTCAAAGAGTGGGGAAGGCGGGGTCTGCTCTTAAGGCTCCCCTGATCCCGTTGCCAGTGATAGAGGAGCCTTTCCAGAGGATCGCGGTGGACATTGTGGGCCCGCTGCCCGTCCCCAGCAGCTCTGGAAAGCAATACATCCTTACTGTGGTAGACTACCTACCCGGTACCCGGAGGCAGTAGCTCTGTCCTCAACTAGGGCAGATAAGGTGGTCGGATGCACTGGTGACCATCTTTTCACGGGTAGGATTTCCCAGGGGATGCTTACCGATCAAGGGACCCAATTTATGTCTCGCCTAATGAAGGCTCTCTGCAGCAAAATGCAGGTGACGCGTATGGTATCGAGTGGTATCACCCACAGACCAATGGTTTGTGTGAGCGCTTTAACGGTACCCTCAAACAGATGCTCCGCATGCTGGTTGAGACCCAGGGACGCGATTGGGAGCGGTACCTCCACACCTGCTATTTGCCTACAGAGAAGTCCCGCAGGCCTCGACGGGGTTCTCCCCCTTCGAGCTCCTGTATGGTAGGCGAGTCCGGGGACCCCTTGGGTTGATAAGAGAATCCTGGAAGATGAGCCAAACCCCACGGAAGTGTCCATTGTGGATTATGTCATGCGCTTCCGCGACAAGATGCAGACCTTGACGCAGTTGGTGCATGACAACATGACGCAGGCTCAGGCTGACCAGAAGCACTGGTACGACCAGAACGCCCGGGAGCGGACCTACCAGGTGGGTCAAAAGGTGTGGGTGCTGGTCCCGTACCAAAGGATAAGCTTCAGGCAGCCTGGGAAGGCCCGTACGTCGTGCACCAACAGCTCAACCTAGCCACCTACGTGGTCACGCTTGACCACACTCGGGGTAGGCGCAAGGCCTTTCACGTCAACATGATGAAGGCCCATCACGAACGTGAAGCCTGCGTCCTACCAGTCTGCAATCTGCCCGAGGACGGGGAAGAGGATCCCCTCCTAGACATGCTGGCCCAAGCTAATGCCAATGGGTCCATTGAGGACATGGAGGTAAATGCCTCGCTAACCGCCTCCCAGCGGTTGCAGTTGCTGACCACTCTGGAATCCTTTCGGGCCGTGTTCACTAACCGACCCGGAAGGACCAAGTTGGCAGTCCATGAGGTGGACACCGGGAATCACGCCCCGTTACGGCGGACACCTTATCGGATCTCTGAGGAGGTGCAGCAGATTATGCGCCAGGAGATCCATGAGATGTTGCAGCTGGGGGTGATCCGGCCGTCCAAAAGCGCGTCGGCCTCACCTGTAGTTCTCGTGCCCAAAAAGGATCGGACCACCCGGTTCTGAGTGGACTACAGGGGGCTCAACGCCATCACTACCTCTGATGCGCACCCAATGCCACGCATCGAGGATCTGCTGGAGCGGTTGGCGAATGCCAAGTACATATCCATCATGGATTTAAGCCGGGGATACTGGCAGATTCCCCTGAGCCCTGCGGCGCAGGAGAAATCCGCCTTTATCACCCCTTTTGGACTGTACGAGTCCACGGTCATGCCTTTCGGCATGAAGAATGCCCCTGCCACTTTTCAGCGGATGGTCAACCACCTGCTTCAGGGACTGGAGGAGTACGCTGTGGCGTACCTGGACGACATTGCCGTCTTCAGTTCCACCTGGAACACCTTCAGCATCTCCAGGAGGTGCTCAAGCGTATTCACCAGGCAGGTCTGACCATCAAGCCGGGAAAATGCCAGATGGGCATGAGGGAGGTCCACTACCTGGGGCACCGGGTAGGTGGGGGTTCCATGAGTCCAGAGCCCGAGAAAGTGGACGCGATCGTGTCCTGGCCCACCCCCAGGACCAAAAAGCAGGTGAAGTCCTTCTTGGGCACTGCAGGGTACTATAGGCGTTTCGTACCGAACTATAGCGCCATTGCAAAACCCTTGACGGACCTCACCAAGGGCGGTCTACCCCAAACAGTCAGCTGGACAGATGGCTGTGAGGCGGCATTCCGAGCTTTGAAAACAGCCCTGTGCAGCTCTCCAGTGTTGAGAGCCGTCGACAGCAGTCGGCCCTTCCTGGTACAGACTGACGCCAGCGAATTTGGCCTCGGTGCTGTACTCACCCAGGTTGATTCGGGGAACCAGGAGCACCCCGTGTTGTACCTGAGCCGGAAACTTCTGCCAAGGGAAGTGGCATACTCCACCATCGAGAAGGAGTGCCTGGCCATGGTCTGGGCACTGCAACGTTTGCAGCCCTACCTGTACGGGCGCACCTTCAAGGTGGTCACCGACCACAACCCTCTGAGCTGGCTGCACACAGTGTCCGGAACCAATGGTAGGTTGCTACGCTGGAGCCTTGCCCTGCAGCAGTATGATTTTGCCGTACAACACAAGAAAGGCAGCGATCATGGGAATGCTGATGGGTTATCACGACGTGGCGAACCCGCTGAGGTGCGCATGTCGGATTACCGACAGGTCATGCCTCCGTAGCGCCCTCTAAGGGGGGGAGGTGTGATGAGTGCTGTGCTGGAATTGCTGTCCTCATCTTTTTTTTGTACTGCTGAAAGCCCACCAAGCAAAGCCCCCCTCCTTCTCTCTGCAGCTCTCATACTTCTCACCAACCCCCAGCCTGCACTCAGGCAGTGTAATGTGAGCTGCCAGTGCTGGAAGTTTTCCCGCTTCACCGCAGGGGTCCCCCATTGTCAGCACATGTGCTGCTCCTACACTAGCAGCCATTTTGGAGACTGCATTCTGTTTTGGTTAATAACACGGTGGGAGCGTCCGCTAGAAACACGAAAGTACTGTTGTGAAACATGCGCCTGACAGGCAACGGTCCCGTGGTACTGGTAAACCCGTAACTCCAACAGAACCCGAGAAATGGAATTCTCGGATGCCCTATAAACTCGCCTACCCGCGTGTGGGCTCATTTGAACCGTCATTTCAAAGTAAGATCATTGATAGGTCTGCCATTCTTCTGCGAGGTTCTCAGGATGAGTTATGCTCCTGATAATCTTTCAGTACTCCAACCATACCTTTCAGCAAGAGGAGGACCCTGGTAACTCCACCCCGTTTATGATGTCACGGCCACAGGTCTATAAGGTAGGGGCCAGGTATTCTGGCTCAGATCTGCCCTGGACACCAGACTTATAGCAGCTCTGTGATGCATTGTGATGTCTCCCCTCCCCCCGACCGCATGGCTTGCCTACTATGATCTAAGAACTGTAAGTTGATCTTCCTTATGTTAACCCCTTTTATTTTCTAATTGTCTTGTACATAACTATATTGCCTCAGCTTGTTACATCTTTTTATATTGTATAAGCACTGCCTGTCTTTTTAAGGAATAAACCTATAAATTTATTAGTTTGTTTCTCCTGCTCTATAAACGAATTTGCACGTGCCTGAAGCACTACGCTACTGTTTTGGGGTTGCTACGGACCCTCTTGATAAATTGTTCATCAAAAGCCGTAGCTGGTGGCAGCTAAAAGGGGGTGTAAAGTGTTAATCTATTGTGTGACGCTGCCAGTGACGGAGCAGGGTTTATAAGGGTACTGCCTGGCTGCAGCCAGGAGTAATTATAATTCCCTCACTGCAGCGTGCCCAATAGCCAGCACACATCCAAGTGACCCGTCTGGCGACCAATTATCCTAGGTGCAGTTCCCTGACTGACCTGAGGGTAAGGGGGGCGCCAGAGAGCTGCAAGTTCCTAAGTGGAAGTGGGATAATTAAAAGTCCCTGCAGTTTACCGGGTCGGACGGCAGCAGCCGTCGTGTGTGTGCGCGTTTTCGTCACATTTGCGGCACGGAGGGATCACAGGCCGTGATACCCCGGGCTACCGTGTGGCGGACCATGTGCCCGTTCATCACACAGCCCCACAGAAGTAACAGGACCCCCAGCACACAGCCCCAAGAAGTAACAGGACCCCCAGCACACAGCCCCACAGAAGTAACAGGACCCCCAGCACACAGCCCCACAGAATTAACAGGACCCCCAGCACACTGCCCCACAGAATTAACAGGACCCCCAGCACACACTGCCCCACAGAATTAACAGGACCCCCAGCACACAGCCCCACAGAAGTAACAGGACCCCAGCACACAGCCCCACAGAAGTAACAGGACCCCCAGCACACAGCCCCACGGAAGTAACAGGACCCCCAGCACACAGCCCCACAGAAGTAACAGGACCCCCCGCACACTGCCCCACAGAAGTAACAGGACCCCCAGCACACTGCCCCACAGAAGTAACAGGACCCCCAGCACACTGCCCCACAGAAGTAACAGGACCCCCAGCACACAGCCCCACGGAAGTAACAGGACCCCCAGCACACAGCCCCACGGAAGTAACAGGACCCCCAGCACACTGCCCCACAGGAGTAACAGGACCCCCAGCACACTGCCCCACGGAAGTAACAGGACCCCCAGCACACTGCCCCACGGAAGTAACAGGACCCCCAGTACACTGCCCCACAGGAAGTAACAGGACCCCCAGCACACTGCCCCACAGAAGTAACAGGACCCCCAGCACACAGCCCCACGGAAGTAACAGGACCCCCAGCACACAGCCCCACGGAAGTAACAGGACCCCCAGCACACTGCCCCACAGAAGTAACAGGACCCCCAGCACACACCCCACGGAAGTAACAGGACCCCCAGCACACAGCCCCACAGAAGTAACAGGACCCCCAGCACACAGCCCCACGGAAGTAACAGGACCCCCAGCACACAGCCCCACGGAAGTAACAGGACCCCCAGCACACTGCCCCACAGAAGTAACAGGACCCCCACACACACCCCACGGAAGTAACAGGACCCCCAGCACACAGCCCCACAGAAGTAACAGGACCCCCAGCACACAGCCCCACGGAAGTAACAGGACCCCCAGCACACTGCCCCACAGAAGTAACAGGACCCCCAGCACACAGCCCCACGAAGTAACAGACCCCCAGCACACATGCCCCACAGAAGTAACAGGACCCCCAGCACACAGCCCCACGGAAGTAACAGGACCCCCAGCACACAGCCCCACGGAAGTAACAGGACCCCCAGCACACAGCCCCACGGAAGTAACAGGACCCCCAGCACACAGCCCCACGAAGTAACAGGACCCCCAGCACACAGCCCCACGGAAGTAACAGGACCCCCAGCACACAGCCCCACGGAAGTAACAGGACCCCCAGCACACGCCCCACGAAGTAACAGGACCCCCAGCACACACCCCACGGAAGTAACAGGACCCCCAGCACACATGCCCCCCGGAAGTAACAGGACCCCCAGCACACAGCCCCACGAAGTAACAGGACCCCCAGCACACACCCCACGAAGTAACAGGACCCCCAGCACACTGCCCCCCGAAGTAACAGGACCCCCAGCACACACCCCACGGAAGTAACAGGACCCCCAGCACACAAGCCCCACAGAAGTAACAGGACCCCCACACACAGCCCCCACGAAGTAACAGGACCCCCACACACAGTCCCACGGAAGTAACAGGACCCCCAGCACACACCCCACAGAAGTAACAGGACCCCCAGCACACTGCCCCACGAAGTAACAGGACCCCCAGCACACAACCCCACGAAGTAACAGGACCCCCAGCACATGCCCCACGAAGTAACAGGACCCCCAACACACCCCCACGAAGTAACAGGACCCCAAGCACACACCCCACAGAAGTAACAGGACCCCCAGCCACAGCCCCACAGAAGTAACAGGACCCCCAGCACACAGCCCCACGAAGTAACAGGACCCCCAGCACACAACCCCACAGAAGTAACAGGACCCCCAGCACACAGCCCCACAGAAGTAACAGGACCCCCAGCACACTGCCCCACAGAAGTAACAGGACCCCCAGCACACTGCCCCACGAAGTAACAGGACCCCCAGCACACAGCCCCACAGAAGTAACAGGACCCCAGCACACTGCCCCACGAAGTAACAGGACCCCCAGCACACAGCCCCACGGAAGTAACAGGACCCCCAGCACACAGCCCCACAGAAGTAACAGGACCCCCAGCACACACCCCACGAAGTAACAGGACCCCCAGCACACAGCCCCACAGAAGTAACAGGACCCCCAGCACACAGCCCCACGAAGTAACAGGACCCCCACACACAGCCCCACGGAAGTAACAGGACCCCCAGCACACAGCCCCACAGAAGTAACAGGACCCCCAGCACACAGCCCCACAGAAGTAACAGGACCCCCAGCACACGCCCCAGAAGTAACAGGACCCCCAGCACACAGCCCCACGGAAGTAACAGGACCCCCACACACAGCCCCACGGAAGTAACAGGACCCCCAGCACACGCCCCACGGAAGTAACAGGACCCCCAGCACACAGCCCCACGGAAGTAACAGGACCCCCAGCACACAGCCCCACGGAAGTAACAGGACCCCCAGCACACAGCCCCACGGAAGTAACAGGACCCCCAGCACACAGCCCCACGGAAGTAACAGGACCCCCAGCACACAGCCCCACGAAGTAACAGGACCCCCAGCACACAGCCCACGGAAGTAACAGGACCCCCAGCACACAAGCCCCACGGAAGTAACAGGACCCCACAGCACACTGCCCCACGGAAGTAACAGGACCCCCAGCACACAGCCCCACGGAAGTAACAGGACCCCCAGCACACTGCCCCACAGAAGTAACAGGACCCCCAGCACACAACCCCACAGAAGTAACAGGACCCCCAGCACACAGCCCCACGAAGTAACAGGACCCCCAGCACACAGCCCCACAGAAGTAACAGGACCCCCAGCACACAGCCCCACGAAGTAACAGGACCCCCAGCACACAGCCCCACAGAAGTAACAGGACCCCCAGCACACGCCCACGAAGTAACAGGACCCCCAGCACACAGCCCCACAGAAGTAACAGGACCCCCAGCACACACCCCACAGAAGTAACAGGACCCCCAGCACACAGCCCCACAGAAGTAACAGGACCCCCAGCACACAGCCCCACAGAAGTAACAGGACCCCCAGCACACAACCCCACAGAAGTAACAGGACCCCCAGCACACAACCCCACGGAAGTAACAGGACCCCCAGCACACAGCCCCACGAAGTAACAGGACCCCCAGCACACAGCCCCACGAAGTAACAGGACCCCAGCACACAGCCCCACGAAGTAACAGGACCCCCAGCAACACCCCACGAAGTAACAGGACCCCCAGCACACACCCCACGAAGTAACAGGACCCCCAGCACACAACCCCACGGAAGTAACAGGACCCCCACGCACACAGCCCCACGGAAGTAACAGGACCCCCAGCACACCCCACGAAGTAACAGGCCCCAGCACACAGCCCCACGAAGTAACAGGACCCCCAGCACACAACCCCACGAAGTAACAGGACCCCCAGCACACGCCCCACGGAAGTAACAGGACCCCCAGCACACAACCCCACGAAGTAACAGGACCCCCAGCACACTGCCCCACGAAGTAACAGGACCCCCAGCACACACCCCACGGAAGTAACAGGACCCCCAGCACACAACCCCACGAAGTAACAGGACCCCCAGCACACAGCCCCACGGAAGTAACAGGACCCCCAGCACACAGCCCCACGGAAGTAACAGGACCCCCAGCACACTGCCCCACGAAGTAACAGGACCCCCAGCACACAACCCCACGGAAGTAACAGGACCCCCAGCACACAACCCCACGGAAGTAACAGGACCCCCAGCACACACCCCACGGAAGTAACAGGACCCCCAGCACACAGCCCCACGGAAGTAACAGGACCCCCAGCACACAGCCCACGGAAGTAACAGGACCCCCAGCACACACAGCCCCACGGAAGTAACAGGACCCCCCAGCACACACCCACGGAAGTAACAGGACCCCAGCACACAACCCCACGGAAGTAACAGGACCCACCACAGCCCCACGAGTAACAGGACCCCACCACACCCACGGAAGTAACAGGACCCCCAGCACACAGCCCCACGGAAGTAACAGGACCCCCAGCACACTGCCCACGGAAGTAACAGGACCCCCAGCACACAGCCCCACAGAAGTAACAGGACCCCCAGCACACGCCCCCACGAAGTAACAGGACCCCCAGCACACAGCCCACGAGTACAGACCCCAGCACACCCCACGAAGTAACAGGACCCCCAGCACACGCCCCACGGAAGTAACAGGACCCCCAGCACACAACCCCACAGAAGTAACAGGACCCCAGCACACAGCCCCACAGAAGTAACAGGACCCCCAGCACACAGCCCCACGGAAGTAACAGGACCCCCAGCACACAACCCCACGAAGTAACAGGACCCCCAGCACACAGCCCCACAGAAGTAACAGGACCCCCAGCACACAACCCCACGGAAGTAACAGGACCCCCAGCACACAGCCCCACAGAAGTAACAGGACCCCCAGCACACAGCCCCACAGAAGTAACAGGACCCCCAGCACACTGCCCCACGAAGTAACAGGACCCCCAGCAACACCCCACAGAAGTACAGGACCCCAGCACACGCCCACAGAAGTAACAGGACCCCCAGCACACTGCCCCACAGAAGTAACAGGACCCCCACCACACAGCCCCACAGAAGTAACAGGACCCCCAGCACACAGCCCCACAGAAGTAACAGGACCCCCAGCACACAGCCCCACGAAGTAACAGGACCCCCAGCACACAGCCCCACAGAAGTAACAGGACCCCCAGCACAAAACCCCACAGAAGTAACAGGACCCCCAGCACACTGCCCCACAGAAGTAACAGGACCCCCAGCACACTGCCCCACGTACATCCCCTCCTTCCTCACACACAGATCTCTCTGTCTCCTCAGCGTCATCTCCAAAACTTCAGCACAAAAACGACTCCATTTGCAAAACGCGAGGAGGCTCCTCCCCTTCCGGTGACATCATCAAATCGCTTGGTCATGACGTCACCAGAGGTTCTTTTGGAATAGTCTTTACCGTGCATGTTCTTGTCTGTGGTGTCAGCCGCTGCGCACAGGACGTATTCACACGGCTGCGGCTCCGGTGCTCTCTGCGGTATCAGGTGAGGTGACAGCAGGCAGGACTCGGGCGCAGCTCTCACACAGTCTGTGCAGTCATGGCTTCCTCTCTCTTATCACATAGTTGCCGGTTGTCCGGGGTTTGCTCACTCCCTGCAGCCTCTGTGTCCTCCCCGCGGTCCGCACTCTGTCAGCACCGAGGGACCGCCCCCTTGTCTCCTCTGGAGATTGTACCTGTCTGTCCTCACACAGAGGGACCGCCCCCTTGTCTCCTAGAGATTGTACCTGTCTGTCCTCACACGGAGGGACCGCCCCCTTGTCTCCTAGAGATTGTACCTGTCTGTCCTCACACGAGGGACCGCCCCCTTGTCTCCTAGAGATTGTACCTGTCTGTCCTCACACGGAGGGACCGCCCCCTTGTCTCTGGAGATTGTACCTGTCTGTCCTCACACGGAGGGACCGCCCCCTTGTCTCTGAGATTGTACCTGTCTGTCCTCACACGGAGGGACCGCCACCTTGTCTTCTCTGGAGATTGTACCTGTCTGTCCCACACGGAGGGACCGCCCCCTTGTCTCCTTGGAGTTGTACCTGTCTGTCCTCACACGGAGGGACCGCCCCCTTGTCTCCTCTGGAGATTTACCTGTCTGTCCTCACACGGAGGGACCGCCCCCTTGTCTCCTTGGAGATTGTACCTGTCTGTCCCACACGGAGGGACCGCCCCCTTGTCTCCTCTGAGATTGTACCTGTCTGTCTCACACGGAGGGACCGCCCCCTTGTCTCCTCTGGAGGTTGTACCTGTCTGTCCTCACACGGAGGGACCGCCCCCTTGTCTCCTCTGAGTTGTACCTGTCTGTCCTCACACGGAGGGACCGCCCCCTTGTTTCCTTGAGATTGTACCTGTCTGTCCCCACACGGAGGGACCACCCCCTTGTCTCCTCTGGAGATTGTACCTGTCTGTCCTCACACGGAGGGACCGCCCCCTTGTCTCCTCTGGAGATTGTACCTGTCTGTCCTCACATGGAGGGACCGCCCCCTTGTCTCCTCTGGAGATTGTACCTGTCTGTCCCACACGGAGGGACCGCCCCCTTGTCTCCTTAGAGATTGTACCTGTCTGTCCTCACACGGAGGGACCGCCCCCTTGTCTCCTCTGGAGGTTGTACCTGTCTGTCCTCACACGGAGGGACCGCCCCCTTGTCTCCTCTGGAGATTGTACCTGTCTGTCCTCACACGGAGGGACCGACCCCTTGTCTCCTCTGGAGATTGTACCTGTCTGTCCTCACACGGAGGGACGGCCCTCTTGTCTCTCTGGAGAGTTGTACCTGTCTGTCCTCACACGAGGGACCGCCCCCTTGTCTCCTCTGGAGGTTGTACCTGTCTGTCCTCACACAGAGGGACCGCCCCCTTGTCTCCTCTGGAGATTGTACCTGTCTGTCCTCACACGGAGGGACTGCCCCCTTGTCTCCTCTGGAGATTGTACCTGTCTGTCCTCACACGGAGGGACCGCCCCCTTGTCTCCTCTGGAGATTGTACCTGTCTGTCCTCACACGGAGGGACCGCCCCCTTGTCTCCTCTGGGGATTGTACCTGTCTGTCCTCACACGGAGGGACCGCCCCCTTGTCTCCTCTGGAATTGTACCTGTCTGTCCTCACACGGAGGGACCGCCCCTTGTCTCCTCTGGAGATTGTACCTGTCTGTCCTCACACGGAGGGACCGCCCCCTTGTCTCCTGGAGGTTGTACCTGTCTGTCCTCACACGGAGGGACCGCCCCTTGTCTCTGGAGATTGTACCTGTCTGTCCTCACACGGAGGGACCCCCCCTTGTCTCCTCTGGAGGTTGTACCTGTCTGTCCTCACACGGAGGGACCGCCCCCTTGTCCTCTGGAGATTGTACCTGTCTGTCCTCACACGGAGGGACCGCCCCCTTTCTTCTCTGGAGTTGTACCTGTCTGTCCCCACACGGAGGGACCACCCCTTGTCTCCTCTGGAGGTTGTACCTGTCTGTCCTCACACGGAGGGACCGCCCCCTTGTCTCCTCTGGAGATTGTACCTGTCTGTCCCACACGGAGGGACCGCCCCCTTATCTTCTGGAGTTGTACCTGTCTGTCCCACACGGAGGGACCGCCCCCTTGTCTTCTCTGGAGTTGCACCTGTCTGTCCCACACGGAGGGACCCCCCCTTGTCTCCTCTAGATTGACCTGTCTGTCCTCACACGAGGGACCGCCCCCTTGTCTCCTCTGAGGTTGGACCTGTCTGTCCTCAACGGAGGGACCGCCCTCTTGTCTCCTCTGGAGATTGTACCTGTCTGTCCTCACACGGAGGGACCGACCCCTTGTTCCTCTGCAGATTGTACCTGTCTGTCCCCACACGGAGGGACCGACCCCTTGTCTCCTCTGGAGATTGTACCTGTCTGTCCTCACATGGAGGGACCGCCCCCTGTTCCTCTGGGATTGTACCTGTCTGTCCCCACACGGAGGGACCGCCCCCTTGTCCTCTGGAGATTGTACCTGTCTGTCCTCACAGGAGGGACCGCCCCCTTGTCTCCTCTGGAGATTGTACCTGTCTGTCCCCACACGGAGGGACCGCCCCCTTGTCTCTCTGGAGATTGTACCTGTCTGTCCCCACACGGAGGGACCGCCCCCTTGTCTCTCTGGAGATTGTACCTGTCTGTCCCACAGGAGGGACCGACCCCTTGTCTCCTCTGCAGATTGTACCTGTCTGTCCCACACGGAGGGACCGCCCCCTTGTCTCCTCTGGAGATTGTACCTGTCTGTCCCCACATGGAGGGACCGCCCCCTTGTCTCCTCTGGAGATTGTACCTGTCTGCCCCCACACGAGGGACCGCCCCCTTGTCTCCTCTGGAGATTGTACCTGTCTGTCCTCACACGGAGGGACCGCCCCCTTGTCCCCTCTGGAGATTGTACCTGTCTGTCCTCACACGGAGGGACCGCCCCCTTGTCTCCTCTGGAGATTGTACCTGTCTGTCCTCACACGGAGGGACCGCCCCCTTGTCTCCTCTGGAGATTGTACCTGTCTGTCCTCACACGGAGGGACCGCCCCCTTGTCTCCTCTGGAGGTTGTACCTGTCTGTCCTCACACGGAGGGACCGCCCCCTTGTCTCCTCTGGAGGTTGTACCTGTCTGTCCTCACACGGAGGGACCGCCCCCTTGTCTTTTGTGGGCTAATTACATGATGCAGCCTCTCACCATGTGTTTTGTGGGGGCCGTTCTGTCCTTGCACAGGTCGGTCATGTCGCGCCTTAGTCGTCTGTCCTGAGGCTGAATCCATGTAGTTCTCTTTCCTTTCCTCATACGTCGGCTCCTCTTCTGGCTCCAGCGCCTCCTTCCTATAAGCTGCTGCCCACAACTGAACTGCACTCACCAGATGAGGGCGCTCTAACACCTTGTACAGTGATCTCACGTCTCTCCCCAGGTCCAGGCCTCTAGTGACAATATCCTATCTGCTTTATCAGCAGCTGATTGACACTGAGCGCTGTTACCCCCAGACCCTTCTCCACCAGTGACCCTCCTAGTTATACCCCCTAGAGCATATGGGCCACATATTATTACCCCCAGACCCTTCTCCACCAGTGACCCTCCTAGTTATACCCCCTAGAGCATATGGGGCCACATATTATTACCCCCAGACCCTTCTCCACCAGTGACCCTCCTAGTTATACTCCCCTAGAGCATATGGGGCCACATATATTACCCCCAGCCCTTCTCCACCAGTGACCCTCCTAGTTATATCCCCCTAGAGCATATGGGGCCACATAGTATTACCCCCAGACCCTTCTCCACCAGTGACCCTTCCTAGTTATACCCCCTAGAGCATATGGGGCCACATATATTACCCCCAGACCCTTCTCCACCAGTGACCCTCCTAGTTATCACCCCCTAGAGCATATGGGGCCACATAGTTATTACCCCAGACCCTTCTCCACCAGTGACCCTCCTAGTTATACCCCCTAGAGCATATGGGCCACATATTATTACCCCCAGACCCTTCTCCACCAGTGACCCTCTAGTTATACCCCCTAAGCATATGGGGCCACATATTATTACACCCAGACCCTTCTCCACCAGTGACCCTCCTAGTTATACCCCCTAGAGCATATGGGGCCACATATATTACCCCAGACCCTTCTCCACCCAGTGACCCTCCTAGTTACACCCCCTAGAGCATATGGGGCCACATATTATTACCCCCAGACCCTTCTCCACCAGTGACCCTCCTAGTTATACCCCCTAGAGCATATGGGGCTCACATAGTATACCCCCAGACCTTCTCCACCAGTGACCCTCTAGTTATACCCCCCTAGAGCATATGGGCCACATATTATTAACCCCAGACCCTTCTCCACCAGTGACCCTCCTAGTTATACCCCTAGAGCATATGGGGCCACATATTATTACCCCCAGACCCTTCTCCACCAGTGACCCTCCTAGTTATACCCCCTAGAGCATATGGGGCCACATAGTATTACCCCAGACCCTTCTCCACCAGTGACCCTCCTAGTTATACCCCCTAGAGCATATGGGGCCACATAGTATTACCCCCAGACCCTTCTCCACCAGTGACCCTCCTAGTTATACCCCCCTAGAGCATATGGGGCCACATAGTATTACCCCCAGACCCTTCTCCACCAGTGACCCTCCTAGTTATACCCCCTAGAGCATATGGGGCCACATATTATTACACCCAGACCCTTCTCCACCAGTGACCCTCCTAGTTATACCCCCTAGATCATATGGGCCACATATTATTACACCCAGACCCTTCTCCACCAGTGACCCTCCTAGTTATACCCCCTAGAGCATATGAGGCCACATATTATTACCCCCAGACCCTTCTCCACTAGTGACCCTCCTAGTTATACCCCCTACAGCATATGGGGCCACATATTATCCCCAGACCCTTCTCCACCAGTGACCCTCCTAGTTATACCCCCTAGAGCATATGTGGTCACATAGTATTACCCCAGACCCTTCTCCACCAGTGACCCTCCTAGTTATACCCCCTAGAGCATATGGGGTCACATATTATTACCCCCAGACCCTTCTCCACCAGTGACCCTCCTAGTTATACCCCCTAGAGCATATGAGGTCACATAGTATTACCCCCAGACCCTTCTCACCAGTGACCCTTCTAGTTATACCCCCTAGAGCATATGGGGCCACATATTATACCCCCAGACCCTTCTCCACCAGTGACCCTCTAGTTATACCCCTAGAGCATATGGGTCACATATTATTACCCCAGACCCTTCTCCACCAGTGACCCTCCTAGTTATCCCCCCTAGAGCATATGGGGTCACATAGTATTACCCCCAGACCCTTCTCCACAGTGACCGTCCTAGTTATACCCCTAGAGCATATGGGCCACATATATTACACCCAGACCCTTCTCCACCAGTGACCCTCCTAGTTATCCCCCCTAGAGCATAAGGTGGGTCACATATATATTACCCCCCATACCCTTCTCCACCAGTGACCTCCTAGTTATACCCCCTAGAGTATATTTGGCCCCACATTACTCCCCTATACCATGCCCATATTTGTCCCACCAGTGACCCTCTATTATCCCCTAGAGCATATGGGTCCCTATATTACCCGCCTTCACATGACCCTATTAACCCCTAGATCATATGGGGCCACATATTATTCACCTCCATGACCACTTGCTCCACCAGACCTGCTCCCCATCCTAGTTATACCCCTAGACATATGGGGTCCACATAGTATTACCCCCAACCCTTCTCCACCAGTGACCCTCCTAGTTATACCCCCTAGAGCATATGGGGTCACATATTATTACCCCCAGACCCTTCTCCACCAGTGACCCTCCTAGTTATACCCCCTAGAGCATATGGGGTCACATATTATTACCCCCAGACCCTTCTCCACCAGTGACCCTCCTAGTTATACCCCCTAGAGCATATGAGGCCACATATTATTACCCCCAGACCCTTCTCCACCAGTGACCCTCCTAGTTATACCCCCTAGAGCATATGGGGGCCACATATTATTACCCCAGACCCTTCTCCACCAGTGACCCCTAGTTATACCCCTAGTGCAGTGGTTCTCAACCTTTCTAATGCCGTGACCCCGCAATACAGTTCTTTATGTTGCGGTGACCCCCAAACCAAAAAATAAGTACAGTCCTCCATACAATATTATGGGCACCACATAGTCCTCCATACAGTATTATGGGCCAATATAATGCTCCGTAAAGAATATTGGACCCCAAATAATGCTCCATACAGGATACTGGTCCCCATATAATGTTCCATACAAAATATAGAGCTCTCTGCACTGTGCTGCGTTCTGCACTGTTATGGCTCAGGAAAGGGCACTGTGGAAAGACTCCCCATTATCATCATCAGTGCCTCCCCATTATCATCATCATTGCCTCCCCATCATCATTGCCTCCCCATCATCATTGCCTCCCCATCATCATTGCCTCCCCATCATCATTGTCTCCCCATCATCATTGTCTCCCCATCATCATTGTCTCCCCATCATCATTGCCTGCCCATCATCATTGGCTCCCAATATCATCATCATTGCCTGCCCATCATCATTGACTCCCTATCAATATCATTGCCTGCCCATCATCATCATTGCCTGCCCATCAACACTGGCTCCCCATCATTATCATTGCCTCCCCATCATCATCATTGTCTCCCCATCATAATCATTGCCTTCCCATCATCATTTCCTCCCCATCATCATCATCTTTGCCTGCCCATCATCATTGGCTCCCCATCATCATCATCATTGCCTGCCCATCATCATTGGCTCCCCATCATCATCGCCTCCTCACCACCATCACTGCCTCCCCCCACCACCATCACACATACAGCACCACACACAGACAGCACAGCAGCACTCTCTCACATACACGCAGGCAGACACACACACACTGATACACACAGTCACATACACCTCACATCTCACCTGTCCGGCGCCCGCGCTTACTCTGCCACAGCCGGCCGCTGAATGATGACGTCATCCAGCGGCGCTGCTGTGACAGGAAGCGCGTGCGCCCCCTGGAGCCCGGAGCTGCTGAGGCACGGGGAGAGTTAAGTATTGCGCCTCTTGCTCAGGCCAGGTCCCCCCTCTCTCCGCACAGTGGACTCACCGACCCGCCGCTCAGCTCCGGAGGGTCCCGGGCCGCTGCACTGTGCCTCCGTGGGGGGAGGAATTGCTGCTGCCACGCCACCCCCACACACGTGCTGCCTGGGGCGGACTGCCCGCCCACGCTACGCCACTGGGCTTAAGCCATCGGAAATATGTATGTATGCTAGTGGTCCCCAACCTTTTTTGCACAAGGGACCAGCTTCAAGAAAGACCATTCTTCCATGGCCTGGCAGGGCGGGGATGGAGGTGTGGCAGGGGTGGGGCTTTGGTCATAAGGGGGTGGGGCTATGGACGGGGTTGTAGTTTAGTAGTAGTGCATACTCATCATTTAATTATAACATTTATAATGTGAATGTGACTCCCTTATATGCAAGGCTCCGCTCCCACCCTTGTTTATATGGCTCCTCTCCCACCCTCCCATCCTGTATACATGGCTCCGCTCCCAACCTCCCATCCTGTATACATGGCTCTGCTCCCACCCTCCCATCCTGTATACATGGCTCCGCTCCCACCCTCCAATCCTATATACATGGCTCTGCTCCCACCCTCCCATCCTGTATACATGGCTCCGCTCCCACCCTCCCATCCTGTATACATGGCTCCGCTCCCACCCTCCCATCCTGTATACATGGCTCCGCTCCCACCCTCCCATCCTGTATACATGGCTCCTCTCCCAACCTCCCATCCTGTATACATGGCTCCGCTCCCAACCTCCCATCCTGTATACATGGCTCTGCTCCCAACCTCCCATCCTGTATACGTGGCTCCACTCCCACCCTCCCATCCTGTATACATGGCCCCGCTCCCACCCTCCCATCCTGTATACATGGCTCCGCTCCCACCCTCCCATACTGTATACATGGCTCCGCTCCCATCCTGTATACATGCTCTGCTCCCACCCTCCCATCCTGTATATATGGCTGCGCTCCCCCTCCCATCCTATATACATGGCTCCGCTCCCCCTCCCATCCTGTATACATGGCTCTGCTCCCACCCTCCCATCCTATATACATGACTCCGCTCCCACCCTCCGATCCTTGTATACATGGCTCCGCTCCCACCATCCCATCCTGTATACATGGCTCCTCTCCCACCCTCCCATCCTGTATACATGGCTCCGCTCCCACCCTCCCATCCTGTATACATGGCTCCGCTCCCACCCTCCCATCCTGTATACATGGCTCTGCTCCCAACCTCCCATCCTGTATACATGGCTCCGCTCCCAACCTCCCATCCTGTATACATGGCTCCGCTCCCACCCTCCCATCCTGTATACATGGCTCTGCTCCCAACCTCCCATCCTGTATACATGGCTCCGCTCCCAACCTCCCATCCTGTATACATGGCTCCGCTCCCCCTCCCATCCTATATACATGGCTCCGCTCCCCCCTCCCATCCTGTATATATGGCTCCGCTCCCATCCTCCCATCCTGTATACATGGCTCCGCTCCCAACCTCCCATCCTGTATACATGGCTCCGCTCCCAACCTCCATCCTGTATACATGGCTCCGCTCCCAACCTCCCATCCTGTATACATGGCTCCGCTCCCACCCTCCCATCCTGTATATATGGCTCCGCTCCCACCCTCCCATCCTGTATATATGGCTCTGCTCCCACCCTCCCATCCTGTATACATGGCTCCGCTCCCCCTCCCATCCTATATACATGGCTCCGCTCCCCCCTCCCATCCTGTATACATGGCTCCGCTCCCATCCTCCCATCCTGTATACATGGCTCCGCTCCCAACCTCCCATCCTGTATACATGGCTCCGCTCCCAACCTCCCATCCTGTATACATGGCTCCGCTCCCAACCTCCCATCCTGTATATATGGCTCCGCTCCCACCCTCCAATCCTGTATACATGGCTCCACTCCCACCCTCCCATCCTGTATATATGGCTCCGCTCCACCCTCCCATCCTGTATACATGGCTCCCCCCTCCCATCCTGTATACATGGCTGGGCTCCCCCGTCCTCCCCCCATCATACTTACCCTCCTCGCTCCGTCGCTGCAGGTCCCTTGCATCCCTGTCGGCCGCGGCAGCTTCCTCCTGTGCGCAGCGGTGACGTAATACTGCTCATTAAGGGTATGAATATGGACGCCACGCCTATGGGAGTGGCATCACGTCCATATTCATTACCTTAATGAGCGGTACTACGTCACCACTGCGCACAGGAGGAAGCTGCCGCGGCCGACAGGGATGCAGCGACGGAAGGTAAGTATCGATGTCTTCTTGAAGCCGGCGGCTGCAGCTGTCACTACAGTGCTGCAGCCGCCAGCTCCAAGTGTGTACAGCGTTCTGTACCGTGGCTCCGCTCCCCGGCAACAGAACTGCTACGGCCCTTGGGGACCCCTGCTTTAAGCGACCCCTGTGTTTTGGTCGTTCGACCCCCGCCGGGGTCGCGATCCACAGGTTGAGAACCGCTGCCCTAGAGCATATGGGGCATCATATTATTACCCCCAGACCCTTCTCTCCCAGTGACCCTCCTAGTTATACCCCCTAGAGCATATGGGGCCACATATTATTACCCCCAGACCCTTCTCCACCAGTGACCCTCCTAGTTATACCCCCTAGAGCATATGGGGTCACATATTATTACCCCCAGACCCTTCTCCACCAGTGACCCTCCTAGTTATACCCCTAGAGCATATGAGGCCACATATTATTACCCCCAGACCCTTCTCCACCAGTGACCCTCCTAGTTATACCCCCTAGAGCATATGGGGGCCACATATTATTACCCCCAGACCCTTCTCCACCAGTGACCCCTAGTTATACCCCCTAGTGCAGTGGTTCTCAACCTTTCTAATGCCGTGACCCCGCAATACAGTTCTTTATGTTGCGGTGACCCCCAAACCAAAAAATAAGTACAGTCCTCCATACAATATTATGGGCACCACATAGTCCTCCATACAGTATTATGGGCCAAATATAATGCTCCGTAAAGAATATTGGACCCCAAATAATGCTCCATACAGGATACTGGTCCCCATATAATGTTCCATACAAAATATAGAGCTCTCTGCACTGTGCTGCGTTCTGCACTGTTATGGCTCAGGAAAGGGCACTGTGGAAAGACTCCCCATTATCATCATCAGTGCCTCCCCATTATCATCATCATTGCCTCCCCATCATCATTGCCTCCCCATCATCATTGTCTCCCCATCATCATTGTCTCCCCATCATCATTGTCTCCCCATCATCATTGTCTCCCATCATCATTGCCTGCCCATCATCATTGGCTCCCCATCATCATCATCATTGCCTGCCCATCATCATTGACTCCCTATCAACATCATTGCCTGCCCATCATCATCATTGCCTGCCCATCATCACTGGCTCCCCATCATTATCATTGCCTCCCCATCATTATCATTGCCTCCCCATCATCATCATTGTCTCCCCATCATCATCATTGCCTTCCCATCATCATTTCCTCCCCATCATCATCATCTTTGCCTGCCCATCATCATTGGCTCCCCATCATCATCATCATTGCCTGCCCATCATCATTGGCTCCCCATCATCATCGCCTCCTCACCACCATCACTGCCTCCCCCCACCACCATCACACATACAGCACCACACACAGACAGCACAGCAGCACTCTCTCACATACACGCAGGCAGACACACACACACTGATACACACAGTCACATACACCTCACATCTCACCTGTCCGGCGCCCGCGCTTACTCTGCCACAGCCGGCCGCTGAATGATGACGTCATCCAGCGGCGCTGCTGTGACAGGAAGCGCGTGCGCCCCCTGGAGCCCGGAGCTGCTGAGGCACGGGGAGAGTTAAGTATTGCGCCTCTTGCTCAGGCCAGGTCCCCCCTCTCTCCGCACAGTGGACTCACCGACCCGCCGCTCAGCTCCGGAGGGTCCCGGGCCGCTGCACTGTGCCTCCGTGGGGGGAGGAATTGCTGCTGCCACGCCACCCCCACACACGTGCTGCCTGGGGCGGACTGCCCGCCCACGCTACGCCACTGGGCTTAAGCCATCGGAAATATGTATGTATGCTAGTGGTCCCCAACCTTTTTTGCACAAGGGACCAGCTTCAAGAAAGACCATTCTTCCATGGCCTGGCAGGGCGGGGATGGAGGTGTGGCAGGGGGGGCTTTGGTCATAAGGGGGCGGGGCTATGGACGGGGTTGTAGTTTAGTAGTAGTGCATACTCATCATTTAATTATAACATTTATAATGTGAATGTGACTCCCTTATATGCAAGGCTCCGCTCCCACCCTTGTTTATATGGCTCCTCTCCCACCCTCCCATCCTGTATACATGGCTCCGCTCCCAACCTCCCATCCTGTATACATGGCTCGCTCCCAACCTCCCATCCTGTATACATGGCTCTGCTCCCACCCTCCCATCCTGTATACATGGCTCCGCTCCCACCCTCCATCCTATATACATGGCTCTGCTCCCACCCTCCCATCCTGTATACATGGCTCCGCTCCCACCCTCCCATCCTGTATACATGGCTCCGCTCCCACCCTCCCATCCTGTATACATGGCTCCGCTCCCACCCTCCCATCCTGTATACATGGCTCCTCTCCCAACCTCCCATCCTGTATACATGGCTCCGCTCCCAACCTCCCATCCTGTATACATGGCTCTGCTCCCAACCTCCCATCCTGTATACGTGGTCCTCCCACCCTCCATCCTGTATACATGGCTCCGCTCCCACCCTCCCATCCTGTATACATGGCTCCGCTCCCACCCTCCCATACTGTATACATGTCGCCCCTCCCATCCTGTATACATGGCTCTGCTCCCACCCTCCCATCCTGTATATATGGCTGCGCTCCCCCTCCCATCCTATATACATGGCTCCGCTCCCCCTCCCATCCTGTATACATGGCTCTGCTCCCACCCTCCCATCCTATATACATGACTCCGCTCCCACCCTCCGATCCTTGTATACATGGCTCCGCTCCCACCATCCCATCCTGTATACATGGCTCCTCTCCCACCCTCCCATCCTGTATACATGGCTCCGCTCCCACCCTCCCATCCTGTATACATGGCTCCGCTCCCACCCTCCCATCCTGTATACATGGCTCTGCTCCCAACCTCCCATCCTGTATACATGGCTCCGCTCCCAACCTCCCATCCTGTATACATGGCTCCGCTCCCACCCTCCCATCCTGTATACATGGCTCTGCTCCCAACCTCCCATCCTGTATACATGGCTCCGCTCCCAACCTCCCATCCTGTATACATGGCTCCGCTCCCCCTCCCATCCTATATACATGGCTCCGCTCCCCCCTCCCATCCTGTATATATGGCTCCGCTCCCATCCTCCCATCCTGTATACATGGCTCCGCTCCCAACCTCCCATCCTGTATACATGGCTCCGCTCCCAACCTCCCATCCTGTATACATGGCTCCGCTCCCAACCTCCCATCCTGTATACATGGCTCCGCTCCCACCCTCCCATCCTGTATATATGGCTCCGCTCCCACCCTCCCATCCTGTATATATGGCTCTGCTCCCACCCTCCCATCCTGTATACATGGCTCCGCTCCCCTCCCATCCTATATACATGGCTCCGCTCCCCCTCCCATCCTGTATACATGGCTCCGCTCCCATCCTCCCATCCTGTATACATGGCTCCGCTCCCAACCTCCCATCCTGTATACATGGCTCCGCTCCCAACCTCCCATCCTGTATACATGGCTCCGCTCCCAACCTCCCATCCTGTATACATGGCTCCGCTCCCAACCTCCCATCCTGTATATATGGCTCCGCTCCCACCCTCCAATCCTGTATACATGGCTCCACTCCCACCCTCCCATCCTGTATATATGGCTCCGCTCCACCCTCCCATCCTGTATACATGGCTCCCCCCTCCCATCCTGTATACATGGCTGGGCTCCCCCGTCCTCCCCCATCATACTTACCCTCCTCGCTCCGTCGCTGCAGGTCCCTTGCATCCCTGTCGGCCGCGGCAGCTTCCTCCTGTGCGCAGCGGTGACGTAATACTGCTCATTAAGGGTATGAATATGGACGCCACGCCTATGGGAGTGGCATCACGTCCATATTCATTACCTTAATGAGCGGTACTACGTCACCACTGCGCACAGGAGGAAGCTGCCGCGGCCGACAGGGATGCAGCGACGGAAGGTAAGTATCGATGTCTTCTTGAAGCCGGCGGCTGCAGCTGTCACTACAGTGCTGCAGCCGCCAGCTCCAAGTGTGTACAGCGTTCTGTACCGTGGCTCCGCTCCCCGGCAACAGAACTGCTACGGCCCTTGGGGACCCCTGCTTTAAGCGACCCCTGTGTTTTGGTCGTTCGACCCCCGCCGGGGTCGCGATCCACAGGTTGA
Organism: Oophaga sylvatica; assembly: GCA_033576555.1. Lineage (NCBI taxonomy): Eukaryota > Metazoa > Chordata > Amphibia > Anura > Dendrobatidae > Oophaga > Oophaga sylvatica. Next base: position 52,041 of record JARQOD010002124.1, read on the forward strand.
GAACCGCTGCCCTAGAGCATATGGGGCATCATATTATTACCCCCAGACCCTTCTCTCCCAGTGACCCTCCTAGTTATACCCCCTAGAGCATATGGGGCCACATATTATTACCCCCAGACCCTTCTCCACCAGTGACCCTCCTAGTTATACCCCCTAGAGCATATGGGGTCACATATTATTACCCCCAGACCCTTCTCCACCAGTGACCCTCCTAGTTATACCCCCTAGAGCATATGAGGCCACATATTATTACCCCCAGACCCTTCTCCACCAGTGACCCTCCTAGTTATACCCCTAGAGCATATGGGGGCCACATATTATTACCCCCAGACCCTTCTCCACCAGTGACCCCTAGTTATACCCCTAGTGCAGTGGTTCTCAACCTTTCTAATGCCGTGACCCGCAATACAGTTCTTTATGTTGCGGTGACCCCAAACCAAAAAATAAGTACAGTCCTCCATACAATATTATGGGCACCACATAGTCCTCCATACAGTATTATGGGCCAAATATAATGCTCCGTAAAGAATATTGGACCCCAAATAATGCTCCATACAGGATACTGGTCCCCATATAATGTTCCATACAAAATATAGAGCTCTCTGCACTGTGCTGCGTTCTGCACTGTTATGGCTCAGGAAAGGGCACTGTGGAAAGACTCCCCATTATCATCATCAGTGCCTCCCCATTATCATCATCATTGCCTCCCCATCATCATTGCCTCCCCATCATCATTGTCTCCCCATCATCATTGTCTCCCCATCATCATTGTCTCCCCATCATCATTGTCTCCCCATCATCATTGCCTGCCCATCATCATTGGCTCCCATCATCATCATCATTGCCTGCCCATCATCATTGACTCCCTATCAACATCATTGCCTGCCCATCATCATCATTGCCTGCCCATCATCACTGGCTCCCCATCATTATCATTGCCTCCCCATCATTATCATTGCCTCCCCATCATCATCATTGTCTCCCCATCATCATCATTGCCTTCCCATCATCATTTCCTCCCCATCATCATCATCTTTGCCTGCCCATCATCATTGGCTCCCCATCATCATCATCATTGCCTGCCCATCATCATTGGCTCCCCATCATCATCGCCTCCTCACCACCATCACTGCCTCCCCCCACCACCATCACACATACAGCACCACACACAGACAGCACCGCAGCACTCTCTCACATACACGCAGGCAGACACACACACACTGATACACACAGTCACATACACCTCACATCTCACCTGTCCGGCGCCCGCGCTTACTCTGCCACAGCCGGCCGCTGAATGATGACGTCATCCAGCGGCGCTGCTGTGACAGGAAGCGCGTGCGCCCCCTGGAGCCCGGAGCTGCTGAGGCACGGGGAGAGTTAAGTATTGCGCCTCTTGCTCAGGCCAGGTCCCCCCTCTCTCCGCACAGTGGACTCACCGACCCGCCGCTCAGCTCCGGAGGGTCCCGGGCCGCTGCACTGTGCCTCCGTGGGGGGAGGAATTGCTGCTGCCACGCCACCCCCACACACGTGCTGCCTGGGGCGGACTGCCCGCCCACGCTACGCCACTGGGCTTAAGCCATCGGAAATATGTATGTATGCTAGTGGTCCCCAACCTTTTTTGCACAAGGGACCAGCTTCAAGAAAGACCATTCTTCCATGGCCTGGCAGGGCGGGGATGGAGGTGTGGCAGGGGTGGGGCTTTGGTCATAAGGGGGCGGGGCTATGGACGGGGTTGTAGTTCCATCACTGATACATGGCTCGCTCCCACCTCCATCCTATTATACATGGCTCTGCTCCCAACCCTCCCATCCTGTATACATGGCTCCGCTCCCACCTCCCATCCTGTATACATGGCTCCGCTCCCACCCTCCCATCCTGTATACATGCTTCCTCTCCCAACCTCCCATCCTGTATACATGGCTCCGCTCCCAACCTCCCATCCTGTATACATGGCTCTGCTCCCAACCTCCATCTAGTATACGTGGCTACTCCACACTTCCCATTGTATACATGTCGCTCACTATATGTGACATGTGACTCCCTTATATACATGGCTCGCTCCCACCCCTCCTGTATTTTATGGCTCCTCTCCCAACCCTCCCCCATCCTGTATACATGGCTCGCTCCCACCTCCCATCCTGTATACATGGCTCGCTCCCACCCTCCCATCCTGTATACATGGCTCCGCTCCCACCTCCCATCTGTATACATGGCTCCTGCTCCCACCCTCCCATCCTGTATACATGGCTCCGCTCCACCCTCCCATCCTGTATACATGGCTCCGCTCCCACCTCCCATCCTGTATACATGGCTCCGCTCCCAACCTCCCATCCTGTATACATGGCTCCGCTCCCACCTCCCATCCTGTATACATGGCTCCGCTCCCACCTCCCATCCTGTATACATGGCTCCGCTCCCACCTCCCATCCTGTATACATGGCTCCGCTCCCACCTCCCATCCTGTATACCATGCTGCTCCTCCCCCTCCTCCTGTATAGGCTCCGCTCCCTATCCTGTATACATGGCTCGCTCCCACCCTCCCATCCTGTATACATGGCTCCGCTCCCACCCTCCCATCCTGTATACATGGCTCCGCTCCCCCTCCCATCCTGTATACATGGCTCTGCTCCCACCCTCCCATCCTGTATACATGGCTCCGCTCCCACCCTCCCATCCTTGTATACATGGCTCCGCTCCCACCTCCCATCCTGTATACATGGCTCCTGCTCCCCCTCCCATCCTGTATACATGGCTCCGCTCCCACCTCCCATCCTGTATACATGGCTCCGCTCCCACCCTCCCATCCTGTATACATGGCTCTGCTCCAACCTCCCATCCTGTATACATGGCTCCGCTCCCAACCTCCATCCTGTATACATGGCTCCGCTCCCACCCTCCCATCCTGTATACATGGCTCGCTCCCACCTCCCATCCTGTATTATGGCTCCGCTCCCACCTCCCATCCTGTATACATGGCTCCGCTCCCCCTCCCATCCTTATACATGGCTCCGCTCCCCCTCCCATCCTGTATATATGGCTCCGCTCCCATCCTCCCATCCTGTATACATGGCTCCGCTCCCAACCTCCCATCCTGTATAATGGCTCGCTCCACCTCCCATCTGTTACATGGCTCCGCTCCCAACCTCCCATCCTGTATACATGGCTCCGCTCCCACCTCCATCCTGTATATATGGCTCCGCTCCCACCCTCCCATCCTGTATACATGGCTCCGCTCCCACCCTCCCATCCTGTATACATGGCTCCGCTCCCCCTCCATCCTGTATACATGGCTCCGCTCCCCCTCCCATCCTGTATACATGGCTCCGCTCCCACCTCCCATCCTGTATACATGGCTCCGCTCCCAACCTCCCATCCTGTATACATGGCTCCGCTCCCTCCCACCTGTTACATGGCTCGCTCCCTCCATCCTGTATACATGGCTCCGCTCCCAACCTCCCATCCTGTATAATGGCTCCGCTCCCAACCTCCCATCCTGTATAATGGCTCCGCTCCCACCTCCCATCCTGTATACATGGCTCCGCTCCCACCTCCCATCCTGTATACATGGCTCCGCTCCACCCTCCCATCCTGTATATCATGCTCCGCTCCACCCTCTGCTGCTCCTCCCCTCCATCCTGTTATATGGCTCCGCTCCCACCTCCATCCTGTATACATGGCTCCGCTCCCAACCTCCCATCCTGTATACATGGCTCCGCTCCCACCTCCCATCCTGTATACATGGCTCCCCCCTCCCATCCTGTATAATGGCTCCCTCCCACCCCCATCTATTACATGCTCCTCCTCGCATCAGTCTTGCATCCCGTCCCCTCATGCTTCCTCCTGTGCGCAGCGGTTGCACCGTAATACTGCTCATTAAGGGTATGAATATGGACGCCACGCCTATGGGAGTGGCATCACGTCCATATTCATTACCTTAATGAGCGGTACTACGTCACCACTGCGCACAGGAGGAAGCTGCCGCGGCCGACAGGGATGCAGCGACGGAAGGTAAGTATCGATGTCTTCTTGAAGCCGGCGGCTGCAGCTGTCACTACAGTGCTGCAGCCGCCAGCTCCAAGTGTGTACAGCGTTCTGTACCGTGGCTCCGCTCCCCGGCAACAGAACTGCTACGGCCCTTGGGGACCCCTGCTTTAAGCGACCCCTGTGTTTTGGTCGTTCGACCCCCGCCGGGGTCGCGACCCACAGGTTGAGAACCGCTGCCCTAGAGCATATGGGGCATCATATTATTACCCCCAGACCCTTCTCTCCCAGTGACCCTCCTAGTTATACCCCTAGAGCGAATAGGGGACCTCATATTATTACCCCCAGACCCTTCTCCACCAGACCCTTCTCCACCAGTGACGCTCCTAGTTATACCCCCTAGAGGATATGGGGCCACATATTATTACCCCCAGACCCTTCTCCACCAGTGACCCTCCTAGTTATACCCCCTAGAGGATATGGGGCCACATATTATTACACCCAGACCCTTCTCCACCAGTGACCCTCCTAGTTATACCCCCTAGAGCATATGGGGCCACATGTTAATACACCCAGACCCTTCTCCACCAGTGACCCTCCTAGTTATACTCCCCTAGAGCATATGAGGCCACATGTTATTACCCCCAGACCCTTCTCCACCAGTGACCCTCCTAGTTATACCCCCTAGAGCATATGGGGCCACATATTATTACTCCCAGACCCTTCTCCACCAGTGACCCTCCTAGTTATACCCCTAGAGCATATGGGGCCACATGTTATTACACCCAGACCCTTCTCCACCAGTGACCCTCCTAGTTATCTCCCCTAGATCATATGAGGTCACATATTATTACACCCAGACCCTTCTACACCAGTGACCCTCCTAGTTATACCCCCTAGATCATATGGGGTCACATATTATTACACCCAGACCCTTCTACACCAGTGACCCTCCTAGTTATACCCCCTAGATCATATGGGGTCACATATTATTACACCCAGACCCTTCTCCACCAGTGACCCTCCTAGTTATACCCCCTAGAGCATATGGGGCCACATATTATTACACCCAGACCCTTCTCCACCAGTGACCCTGTGATGAACTGGCACACGGTCCGCCACACGGTAGCCCGGGGTATCACGGCTTGTGATCCCACCGCTGCCACCAATATGTGATGAAACGGTGCACACACATGACGGCCGCTGCCGTCCGACCCAGTAAACTGCAGGGATTTATAATTATCCCACTTCCACTTAGGAACTTGCAGCTCTCTGGTGCCCCCTGTACCCTCAGGTCAGTCAGGGAACTGCACCTAGGATAATTAGTCGCCAGACGGGTCCCTTGGATGTGTGCTGGCTATTGGGCACGCTGCAGTGAGGGAATTATAATTACTCCAGACCGCAGCCAGGTAATACACTTATAAAACCCTCTCCCCAACGCCACCCCATAGGTCAACACTTTACACCCCTTCTTTATAGCTGCCACCAGCCACGGTTTACTTGGAACAATTTATCAAGAGGGTCCGTAGCAACCCAAAACAGTAGCGTAGTACTTCAGGCGCGTGAAAATTCGTTTATAGAGCAGGAGAAACAAACTAATAAATTTATAGGTTTATTCCTTAAAAAGACAGGCAGTGCTCATACAATATAAAAAGATGTAACAAACTGAGACAATATCGTTATGTACAAATGCAGTTATAAAATAAAATAGGATTAAAGATGAAAATCACTCACATGGTAGTTATAGGCAAGACTGGCTGGGGGAGGAGCCACACGTCATAGTTCATTTGCAGATCTCTTAGTCAAGACGTCACAGCAAGGAATGACTGAGGAGCTTCCCTGCAAGCCTTATACATGTCTGTTGTGAATGGGTTTGAGATGAGTTCTGAGCAGAGGCTCCCTCTGGTGGTTACAAGCGGTACTAGTGAGGATTGTGAGGACTGGGAATCAGGTGTTACTGATTGGTCTTATATAAGGGAGTCATTTTCCCATCAGGGTTGCCGGTGATCAATTGTTCTGGTCTGAATCCTTCTTTCCAGTTTCCCTTGTAGCCTGCTGTGTCGTGTCTGCATCTCCTGCTATCAGATAAGACAATTTCTTATTTTGTGTTTTTGCTATATTTTTGCATTTTGTCCTGCACTTCTGTGGGGGCCTTCAGGGTCCCCTCCGGGGGCTTTTGCCCTCTCAGTTTAGTCCAGCCACTGTGTTTTGTACTTTTCTTTTTCCAGTTTTTTCAGTGGCTGCTGTTTTTGTTACACCAGAGAACTAATTTAGGTGGTAGAGGTCGTGTGATCTCAGGTGATTTTGAAATTAGTAGAGTTGGTGTTTTTTCAGGGTTTTCTGAGATTGCAGTAAGTGCCCTTCCTGTCCTTTTCTATTTAGATAGTTTGGGCCCCAGCGTTTGCTCATACTATTTTCTGTCTGTGTCAGTATTTCCTCTTGTCTAACCGCCATTACATGTTTGGGGGCTTTCTATTATCTTTGGGGTTCTGCTCCGGGGCAGATAGCTTTCCTATTTCTATCTTTAGGTGTAGTTAGTTTCTCAGGCTGTGACGAGGCGTCTAGGACCAACGTAGGAACGCTCCACGGCTGCCTCTAGTTGTGGTGGTTAGTCAGGGTACTGCAATCTCATAGATTCCAACTGCTCTGGTGTATTTCCTTTTTTGCCTGCACTCCTCAGCTACCGTAACATAACAGTATCACCGGCCATAAAAATTGTATGGTACTCACAGAAGGGAAAAAATATTTTGAAGGAAGAAAAGTTGTCAGAGATATTTTTCTGTTTGTTGCATTTTTTTTCTTTTTTTCCCTCTGTATCTCTGGGTGCTGGGGAGGATCTTTTCTCCAATGGAGTTTGCACAGTTGTCTGGCCGTGTGGATCAGCTTGCCACTGAGGTTCAGAGTATTGCTGCATATCTTGCTAGGTTGCCTGTTGTGGAACCTAGGATCCCCATGCCAGATTTGTTTTTAGGGGATCAAGCTAAGTTTCAGAATTTCAAAAATAATTGTAAATTGTTTCTTGCCTTAAAATCTAAGTCCTCAGGAAACGCAGCGTAGCAGGTTCAAATTATCATCTCTCTCCTGCGCGGCGATCCTCAGGATTGGGCTTTTTCCTGATACCTGGGGATCCTGTTTTGAGTGATGTTGATGCGTTTTTTCAGGCTTTGGGGTTATTGTACGATGAGCCTAATGTCACTGATCAAGCTGAAAAAGCCTTGTTGGCATTAAATCAGGGGCTTGATGACGCTGAGTTTATACTGTCAGAGATTCCGTAGGTGGGCAGTCCTGACCAGGTGGAATGACGACGCTTTGGCGGCCCTTTTCCGGAAGGGTCTGTCGGATAATGTAAAGGATGTTATGGTGGGATTCCCTGTCCCCTCTGGTCTCAATGATTCTATGTCATTAGCGATTCAAATTGACAGACGTTTGCGTGAGCGGAGAAGTATGCGTGGAATGGTGTTGCCTTGTGAACCAGCTGCTGAACCCATGCAGTGTGATAGAGTAGTTTCTGGGTCACAGCGTCATGAGTTTCGAAAGCGCAATGGGTTATGTTTCTACTGTGGTGATGCCTCTCATGCTATTTCAGTCTGCCCTAAGCGGGGAAGACGTTTTGCACGCTCAGTTGTCTTGGGTAGTGTTCAGACTAAGTTTTTATTAACTGTTACTCTGATATGCTCTCTGTCCTCATTTTCTGCTCAGGCTTTTGTTGATTCTGGAGCAGCTATTAACCTGATGGATTATGATTTTGCTAAACGTTGTGGGTTTCCCTTGATACCCCTACAGAAGTCTATTCCTTTACTGGGGATCGATTCTACCCCTTTGGCTGAGAATAAACCCCAGTTTTCTACTCAGGTGATAATGAGGGTTGAACCTGATCACCAGGAGTGCTGCAAATTTTTGGTTCTATATAATCTGCATGACATTATAGTGCTGGGTTTCCCTTGGTTACAGTCTCATAATCCTGTTTTGGATTGGAAATCTGTGTCTGTAACCAGTTGGGGCTGCCAATGTGTTAGTGCCAACACTCCTGTTTTTTCTGCCTCCCCCCAGGCTCAGGATGTTCCTGACTTTTTGTTTGATTTTTCTGATGTGTTTAGCGAAAGTAAATCTGCATCCTTGCCTCCCCATAGGAGCTATGACTGCGCTATTGAATTAGTGCCAGGTAGTAAATTCCCTAAGGGTCGCCTTTTTAACTTGTCTGTACCTGAACATGACGCTATGCGGTCTTATATCAAGGAATCATTGGAGAAGGGTCATATCAGACCATCCTCTTCACCCTTAGGTGCCGGTTTTTTCTTTGTGGCCAAAAAAGATGGTTCATTAAGGCCGTGTATTGATTATCGTCTCTTGAACAATATTACTGTGAAATATCAATACCCGTTACCCTTGATTTCTGACCTGTTTTCCAGGGTGAAAAACGCTACTTGGTTTACCAAGCTTGACCTCAGGGGGGCGTATAACCTTATTCGCATTAAGCACGGGATGAATGGAAGACGGCATTTAACACCCCTGAAGGGCATTTTGAGTACCTTGTGATGCCCTTTGGGCTCACTAATGCTCCTTCCGTCTTCCAGTCCTTCATGAATGACATTTTCAGGGATTTTGTGGACAAGTTTCTGATTGTTTATTTGGATGATATCTTGATTTTTTCTAATGACTGGGACTCTCATGTGAAACATGTTCGAACTGTATTCCAGATTTTGAGAGAGAATGCTCTGTATGTGAAGGGATCAAAGTGTCTTTTTGGCGTACAGAAGATCTCATTTCTGGGATTCATTTTGTCCCCATCTGTTATTGAAATGGACCCGGTCAAGGTTCAGGCCATCTGTGATTGGGTCCAACCTACTTCATTAAAGGCTCTTCAGAGATTTTTGGGTTTTGCCAATTTTTATCGTAAATTTATTGGTAATTTCTCTGTTATTGTTAAACCATTAACTGATTTGACCAGAAAGGGTTCTGATGTGGTGAATTGGCCTCCTGAGGCAGTCTCTGCGTTTCAGGAACTTAAGCAGAGATTCACTTCTGCTCCTGTTCTACGGCAGCCTGATGTTTCTCTGCCATTTCAGGTGGAGGTTGATGCCTCTGAAATTGGGGCAGGTGCCGTTTTGTCCCAAAAAGATCCAGAGACCTCTAAAAGTAACCCTTGTGCCTTTTTCTCTCTAAAATTTTCTCCTACTGAACGTAATTATGACGTGGGTAATCGGGAGTTATTGGCCATGAAGTGGGCTTTTGAAGAGTGGAGACATTGGCTGGAGGGAGCCAAACATCAGGTGGTGGTCCTTACGGACCATAAGAATCTGGTCTATCTGGAATCTGCCAAGCGACTCAATCCTAGACAGGCCAGGTGGGCCTTGTTTTTCACACGTTTTAATTTTGTGGTTTCCTTTCTTCCTGGCACTAAGAATGTTAAGGCGGATGCCCTCTCGAGGAGTTTCCTTGCGGACTCTCCTGAGCTATCTGATCCCTCTGTTATTTTGAAAGAGGGTGTAGTTCTTTCCGCCATCTCGCCCAATTTGAGACTTGCTCTGGAGGGGTGTCAGGAGGATAGGCCCGAGCGCTGCCCTGTTGGAAAATTGTTTGTCCCGGACCAATGGAAAAAGAGTGTGATGTCTGAGATTCATTGTTCCGCATTGGCTGGGCATCCCGGAATTTTTGGTACCAGAGACTTGGTTAGTCGGTCCTTTTGGTGGCCTACCTTGTCTCGCGATGTCAGGGAGTTTGTGCAGTCCTGCGGGACTTGCTCTCGCTCCAAGCCTTGCTCTCGCTCTAGTGGTTTGTTGATGCCATTGCCTGTGCCCAAGAGACCATGGACCCATATCTCTATGGATTTCATTTCCGATCTTCCTGTTTCTCAGAGAATGACCACCATCTGGGTAATTTGTGATAGGTTTTCCAAAATGATACATCTTGTGCCATTACCTAAGTTGCCTTCCTCCTCTGAATTGGTGCCGTTGTTCCTTCAGCACGTGGTTCGTTTACACGGCATTCCTGAGAACATTGTGTCTGGCAGAGGAGTCCAGTTTGTTTCCAGATTTTGGAGGACTTTTTGTTCTAAACTGGGTGTTCAATTGTCTTTCTCCTCGGCATTTCATCCTCAGACCAATGGTCAAACTGAGAGAACAAACCAGACATTGGAGACTTATCTAAGATGCTTTGTGTCTGCTGATCAGGATGACTGGGTCTCTTTTTTGCCTTTGGCTGAGTTTGCTCTTAATAATAGGGCTAGCTCTGCCACTTTGATGTCTCCGTTTTTCTGTAATTCGGGGTTTCACCCTCGATTTTCTTCAGGACAGACGGAGGCTTCTGTCTGTCCAGGTGTTGACTCTGTTGTTGAGCGTATGCAGCAGATTTGGGACCAGGTAGTGGAGAGGTTGTCCCTCTCTCAGGAGAAGGCCCAGCGGTTTGCTAACCGGCATAGGACTGATGGTCCTCGGTTTAAAGTGGGGAACTTGGTCTGGTTGTCCTCAAAGAATATTCCTATGAGAGTAGCATCTCCTAAATTTAAGCCTAGGTTCATTGGACCTTATAAGATCATGGAGATTATTAATCCTGTTTCTTTTCGTTTGCTTCTTCCAGGGACATTTAAGATCCATAACGTGTTCCACAAGTCCTTGTTGAAGAGGTTTGTTGAGCCAGTGGTTCCTGCTGCTGTGCCTCCTGACCCTGTTTTGGTTGAGGGCAATCTGGAGTATGTGGTTGAGAAAATATTGGATTCTCGTTTTTCTAGACGAAGACTCCAGTATTTGGTTAAATGGAGAGGTTATGGTCAGGAAGATAATTCTTGGGTGTTTGCTTCGGACATCCATGCTAGGAGACTTATCCGTGTGTATCATAGAACTCATCCTGACCGACCTGGTTGCTCAAATGAGGGTTCGGTGACCCCTCCTCAAGGGGGGGGTACTGTTGTGAATGGGTTTGAGATGAGTTCTGAGCAGAGGCTCCCTCTGGTGGTTACAAGCGGTACTAGTGAGGATTGTGAGGACTGGGAATCAGGTGTTACTGATTGGTCTTATTTAAGGGAATCATTTTCCCATCAGGGTTGCCGGTGATCAATTGTTCTGGTCTGAATCCAGTTTCCCTTGTAGCCTGCTGTGTCGTGTCTGCATCTCCTGCTATCAGATAAGACAATTTCTTATTTTGTGTTTTTGCTATATTTTTGCATTTTGTCCTGCACTTCTGTGGGGGCCTTCTGGGTCCCCTTCGGGGGCTTTTGCCCTCTCAGTTTAGTTCAGCCACTGTGTTTTGTACTTTTGCTTTTTCCAGTTTTTTCAGTGGCTGCTGTTTTTGTTACACCAGAGAACTAATTTAGGTGGTAGAGGTCGTGTGATCTCAGGTGATTTTGAAATTAGTAGTGTTGGTGTTTTTCAGGGTTTTCTGGGATTGCAGTAAGTACCCTTCCTGTCCTTTTCTATTTAGATAGTTTGGGCCCCAGCGTTTGCTCATACTATTTTCTTTCTGTGTCAGTATTTCCTCTTGTCTAACCGCCATTACATGTTTGGGGGCTTTCTGTTATCTTTGGGGTTCTGCTCCGGGGCAGATAGCTTTCCTATTTCTATCTTTAGGTGTAGTTAGTTTCTCAGGCTGTGACGAGGCGTCTAGGACCAACGTAGGAACGCTCCACGGCTGCCTCTAGTTGCGGTGGTTAGTCAGGGTACTGCAATCTCATAGATTCCAACTGCTCTGGTGTATTTCCTTTTTTGCCTGCACTCCTCAGCTACCGTAACATAACACATGTCGGCTTCTGACCTCACAAAAGGGGCTGGTTTTCTGGCCACCTCCCCTGGGCTACAAGGTATAGTTTTGAGCTCTGAAAGTCATAAGGACCATAACTCAGCGGGGAACTCTAGCAGAATAATGGCAGACCTATCAATGATCTTACTTTGAAATGACGGTTCCAATGAGCTCAAACTTGGATGAAATAGCTCATGGGGCATCCGAGAATTCCATTTCTCGGGTTCTGTTGGAGTTACGGGTTCACCAGTACCACGGGAACCATGCCCGTCGGCAAATGGTTCAACACAGTGACTTTCATGTTTCTGACACAAATTCCCACCGTGTTATCACCAAAAGGAATGAATCCTCATAATGGCTGCTATAGAAGGAGAGCACATGTGAACACAATGGAGACCCCCTACGGTGAGGCAGGAAACTCCAGTGCTGGGAGCTCAGATTACACTGAGCCTTACTTGTGTGCAGGCTGGGGGGTTGGTGAGAAGCGTGAGCTGCAGAGAGAAGGAGGGAGGGCTTTGCTTTGTGGGCTGTCAGCAGTACAAAAAAAAAAGATGAGAACGGCAATTCCAGCACAGCACTCATCACACCTCCCCCCCCTTAGAGGGCGCTACGGAGGCATGACCTGTCGGTAATCCGACATGCGCACCTCAGCTGGTTCGCCACGTCGTGATAACCCATCAGCATTCCCATGATCGGTGCCTTTCTTGTGTTGTACGGCAAAATCATACTGCTGTAGGGCAAGGCTCCAGCGTAGCAACCTACCATTGGTTCCGGACACTGTGTGCAGCCAGCTCAGAGGGTTGTGGTCGGTGACCACCTTGAAGGTACGCCCGTACAGGTAGGGCTGCAAACGTTGCAGTGCCCAGACCATGGCCAGGCACTCCTTCTCGATGGTGGAGTATGCCACTTCCCTCGGCAGAAGTTTCCGGCTCAGGTACAACACGGGGTGCTCCTGGTCCCCGAATCAACCTGGCTGAGTACAGCACGAGGCCAAATTCGCTGGCGTCAGTCTGTACCAGGAAGGGCCGACTGCTGTCGACGGCTTTCAACACTGGAGAGCTGCACAGGGCTGTTTTCAAAGCTCGGAATGCCGCCTCACAGCCATCTGTCCAGTTGACTGTTTGGGGAAGACCGCCCTTGGTGAGGTCCGTCAAGGGTTTTGCAATGGCGCTATAGTTCGGTACGAAACGCCTATAGTACCCTGCAGTGCCCAGGAAGGTCCTGGGGGTGGGCCAGGACACGATCGCGTCCACTTTCTCGGGCTCTGGACTCATGGAACCCCCGCCTACCTGGTGCCCCAGGTAGTGGACCTCCCTCATGCCCATCTGGCATTTTCCCGGCTTGATGGTCAGACCTGCCTGGTGAATACACTTGAGCACCTCCTGGAGATGCTGAAGGTGTTCCTCCCAGGTTGGAACTAAAGACGGCAATGTCGTCCAGGTACGCCACAGCGTACTCCTCCAGTCCCTGAAGCAGGTGGTTGACCATCCTCTGAAAAGTGGCAGGGGCATTCTTCATGCCGAAAGGCATGACCGTGGACTCGTACAGTCCAAAAGGGATGATAAAGGCGGACTTCTCCTGCGCCTCAGGGCTCAGGGGAATCTGCCAGTATCCCCGGCTTAAATCCATGATGGATATGTACTTGGCATTCGCCAACCGCTCCAGCAGATCCTCGATGCGTGGCATTGGGTGCGCATCAGAGGTAGTGATGGCGTTGAGCCCTCTGTAGTCCACGCAGAACCGGGTGGTCCGATCCTTTTTTGGCACGAGAACTACAGGTGAGGCCCACGCGCTTTTGGACGGTCGGATCACCCCCAGCTGCAACATCTCATGGATCTCTTGGCGCATAATCTGCTGCACCTCCTCAGAGATCCGATAAGGTGTCCGCCATAACGGGGTGTGATTCCCGGTGTCCACCTCATGGACTGCCAACTTGGTCCTTCCGGGTCGGTTAGTGAACTCGGCCCGGAAGGGTTCCAGAGTGGTCAGCAACTGCAACCGCTGGGAGGCGGTTAGCGAGGCATTTACCTCCATGTCCTCAATGGACCCATTGGCCTGGGCTTGGGCCAGCATGTCCAGGAGGGGATCCTCCTCCCCGTCCTCGGGCAGGTTGCAGACCGGTAGGACGCAGGCTTCACGTTCGTGATGGGCCTTCATCATGTTGACGTGAAAGGCCTTGCGCCTACCCGAGTGTGGTCAAGCGTGACCACGTAGGTGACTGGGTTGAGCCGTTGGTGCACGACGTACGGGCCTTCCCAGGCTGCCTGAAGCTTATCCTTTGGTACGGGTACCAGCACCCACACCTTTTGACCCACCTGGTAGGTCCGCTCCCGGGCGTTCTGGTCGTACCAGTGCTTCTGGTCAGCCTGAGCCTGCGTCATGTTGTCATGCACCAACTGCGTCAAGGTCTGCATCTTGTCGCGGAAGCGCATGACATAATCCACGATGGACACTTCTGTGGGGTTTGGCTCATCTTCCCAGGATTCTCTTATCAACCCGAGGGGTCCCCGGACTCGCCTGCCATACAGGAGCTCAAAGGGGGAGAACCCCGTCGAGGCCTGCGGGACTTCTCTGTAGGCAAACAGCAGGTGTGGGAGGTACCGCTTCCAATCGCGTCCCTAGGTCTCAACCAGCATGCGGAGCATCTGTTTGAGGGTACCGTTAAAGCGTTCACACAAACCATTGGTCTGTGGGTGATACGCACTCGATACCATACGCGTCACCTGCATTTTGCTGCAGAGAGCCTTCATTAGGCGAGACATAAATTGGGTCCCTCGATCGGTAAGCATCTCCCTGGGAAATCCTACCCGTGAAAAGATGGTCACCAGTGTATCCGCCACCTTATCTGCCTTAGTTGAGGACAGAGCTACTGCCTCCGGGTACCGGGTAGCGTAGTCTACCACAGTTAGGATGTATTGCTTTCCAGAGCGGCTGGGGACGGCCAGCGGGCCCACAATGTCCACCGCGATCCTCTGGAAAGGCTCCTCTATCACTGGCAACGGGATCAGGGGAGCCTTAAGAGCAGGCTCCGCCTTCCCCACTCTTTGACAGGTGATACAGGAGCGGCAGTAGTTAGTCACATCTGTCCCCATCTTGGGCCAATAGAAGTGTTGAGACAGCCGTGCCTTAGTTTTGCTGATCCCCAAGTGTCCAGCAAGTGGAATCTCATGGGCAATCCTCAACAACTCACCTCAGAACTGGTGCGGGACGACCAGCTGTTTTTCCCTCAACCACTCTGTGGCGCTTCCCACGGCTGTGGGGCGCCGGGACATGGCATAGCTTGCCTAGCTAGCCAATGCTCCCACGCCGCCAGTCCACGACGACGTGAGGCATGGGTCCCAGATGATAAGAGAATGTGGACCCACTGGACCACGGAGGGAGACCCGGGCCTGCCCGGACTAGGGAAGGGCAGCGACCGGGATCCGTGGCGGCTGAGCATGTGGGCAAGGTGGCGACCTGCAGGACTAGACAACACCGCACAACTTCAGGTAAGAAGAAACATAAAGTTTACTTAAAGAAACACAGTACATAAATAGAACATAAGACCGGGCTCCCGATTCCGCACATCAGAGAAGGGTACACGACTCAGAATCACAGACGAGTGTTGGAGGACATCACGGGTAGATGCAGTCCAGGGTTATCTGGCACGGGCATACTTGGACGGCCTCTCTCTCAGGCCTTAGGCGTAGCACATGCTTGTCGGGGTCGTAACGACAAACCACTCATCCTCCAGTCACTCCAAATTAGACTAAGAGCACGGGTCGACCGAGAATGAATCAGGCTATACGCTGGTTCAGACTTCAGAACGTGCCCTAAAGAAAATGGTGCTATTAGGCGGCCATCTCCAGTAAGCACTGAACTTTTTATTCACGTACACAAGATTACATACACAGAATATTGGGGTGGAGTAAAGGCGGGATTGAGGAGAAAGAGATAAGCTGAGTCATCCTAATTGGTCCTTAGATCTTCTTCTAAGTCCTCCTTGATGTGTTGTCATCCTCAGTTTCGTTTCTTGAAGAAAGATTCTATTGTTCTCGTGTATCATGTGTTTCCTCAATTCTCCAAAGGTGGGGGCATTTCAGTAGATCCAGCTCAATTTAGTGTAATACAGTGATAGGACACAAGATGGAGACAAACACCAGCAGATACTAACATTATCTTATTATTCTTTTAAGGAAAACTTCGTGTTTATAAAATACATATACACACTATGAATATAAAAGTATAGTAGAAAATTATATTTTACCTTGACAATCCCCCCTAAACACTAAGTTTTTCCCTTAATTTATGCGGCCTTCGAGACTGTCCATGTGTGGGGACAGGGGTAATGGATTTCTTCGCTTGGTCATTTTAGAAACTGGCCCCTTATGGACCGCCCCCAAACAACCAAGTCCCTACCAAACCTGCACATGGAGTTCTCCACTATCCCTAAACTAAATCTCTTATTTCCATTTGTATTTTGTTATAGGGGGTTTTATCAGGTTTATCCTGCGGAGTATATTTCTCCATATCACCCTTATCAGTGTCTTCATATAGTAGCGACACAACTTCCTGATGAAGGAAAGTACCTGAGGAGGCGGCTGCATTGGTCACAGCTTTCCTATACATAGATATCACACAACATAGAATTATCAATCCTAGCACAAAAAGCCCTGTTACCACTAAGCAGGCTTGTTGGAGAAATTCTTTAAGTCCTCCAAGCCACCCTGAGAAGAAAGAGGTATCTACTTCTGCATTGGCTTTTATTTCCTGAGCCAGATTTTTAATCTCTGTAAGGGCCACTATAGTTTTACCATTGACTCCAGAATTCTGAGGAATATAAGTACAACATTTTTCCCTTATCATCCCACAGACTTCATCTTTTTCAGCTAGAATCATGTCAATGGCCAGTCTATTTTGAAGAGTCATTCTTTTGTTTTGGGCCCAGTTTCTCAACTATACCCTGGAAAGCATCTTGACTAAAATTGATATTGATAAATCTTTGCTCGGTGTAGTATATATATTTTATCCAATCTACATTGTAATTGATCTGCACAGTTGGGATGAGAGAACGGAAACCCGCCAGGATCTGATTCTGAGCTTTGTATTCGTCTGGGACCCCCTAGGAACACCTATGGAATCCATATAAACTTTGGGATCCTCAGCATAACTGGTGTGCAGCTGACCCAGACTCCTTCTCTTCCTGGATATCAGTGGAGCTATATTCTCGGATCCAGACTCTTTCTCACATGTCTTTTAATGACTACCTAGTCTCCAGGCTGCAGGCTGTGACTCCCAGGATCCTGGTTCGGATCTGGAAGAGAACTGAAAACATTATCATATACTTTCTTGAGTCTTTTATACAAATCCCTTACATATGAGCTTAATACATGGTTACTTATTTCCAATGCTTGAGAAAAGAAACATCCTAAACTAAGCACTTTGCCAAATAGTACTTGTAAGGAAAAGGTTGTCGCCATTTTGTATAGGGCCTGTACCAGCCTCCATTTTGTCAGTTCACACAGCCACAGACTTTTAGCTACACATTGCCTATTAGCATATCCAGTACGACAGGTTTTGATGCCCACTAGGAATCAATAGGCCTTTACATGCTAATTAGTCTAGGCCAGTGACTGAATGAGATGGTCAGTCGTATGGTAAATAGCCCAAGCTCAGGCATTGTTTCCTGTTCCATATGAATTGCAGGCCAATTAATATGCGTGCTTCAAAGCAATGGGGATGGGCCTAGCAGGTCTAAAAAACTAGCCATGACCAGGCTGCTGGTCATTCCATTTCACACACAGAAGCCAAGAAGATGGTCTAGGAAAGACCAAGGGACTATTCAGGAACGGAAGACTGTACCTGGGAATGGCAGAGCCAAGGCCTTCCCAAGACCATAATACCCGGTAATATTGATCCATAGCTTATACCTTTTAGCCTTGTACATTATTGTTGTATTTTTACTCTGACTGCCATTCCATTGTAGTTACGTTGTATAGCTTTACTGTATATTTCTGTAATTATCTAGTGCGCCCTTAAGGCAAATTAAACCATAAAATTAATCTTGGGCTGATGCTTTTACTCTGATCATGAATCTTAGAATACCCAGTGGGTAGCAGGACACCTTCCCCGGCGGCCATTTGCTCTAGGTGCAGTTCTCTTACTGACCTGAGAGACAAAGGGGGGCGCCGGAAAGCTGTACCTGTGGAGTTACGTCCCATTGGTGACGTGGGAGGAAAGGGATCGTCCGTCACATTTGGTAGCGGCGGTGGTATCAGAAGCTGTGATACCCGGGCTACCGTGTGGCGGCCGGCTGAGTTCCTCACAAATTGGTGGCAGCGGTGGGATCAGAGTAATAGTGTGCGTGGGACCCCTACTCCCAGACACTAGAGACTACCAGCAGTACTTTCACTGCTGGGGTCTTAAGGTCAGCCCAGCACTAGACGGTCAGAGTGTAAATATAACAAGTTGTGTGCAAGGTCAGGGTTGCAGCTGTGTTTCAGTGACCAAAGGTTCCCAAGATGGCGGAAGGCACCAGGAGTAGGGCAAAGGGGGAGGCCAATGCTGTGGTCTATGATGAGTTCGATACCGATGGAGGCGAGGGGGAGCGCAGCCAGGGCTCCCCAAGGAGCCCGACCCCGTGCTCAGTCTCACAGTGGACTGCCCACCCCCTGCCCGTCCCAGCCTGTCCAGATCGGAGACCCTCTTCCAAGCGGCTATGGCGCAGCTCGAGGCTGGTAATGACGCCGCCTATGAAAGACTCCTGGTGGCGGCAGAGACAGCAGCAGAGCGTGAGCAAGCAGCGGCAGAGAAAGCAGCAGAGCGTGAGCGAGCAGAACGCCGTGAAGCTGCGGAGCGTGAGCAAGCAGCGGCAGAGCGAGCAGCGGAGCGGGAGCATGCAGCGGCAGAGAGAGCAGCGGAGCGCCGGCACCGACTGGAGATGGCTCAGCACGGGCCCCCACTGGATGCACCAGGCCCACTGGAGACAAGGGCTCCCAAGGTCCGGGCGGAGGACTTTCCCTTGCTTGAAAAGGATGGAGACCTGGATTCCTTTTTGCTGGCTTTTGAGAGGACATGCCTCCAACATCATCTGGCCCTGGATCAGTGGGCAAGGTACCTGACCCCCCGTTTGAGGGGTAAGTCCCTGGAAGTTTTGGGGGACTTACCTGCCGGGGAGGAGCAGGACTACAACAGCATCAAGCGGGCCCTGATCCAGCACTACAACCTCACCCCGGAGTCGTACCGCAGGAAGTTCAGGAGCCTGCAGCGGGGTTCAAAGGACACCTGGACCGACCACATGCGGGCCCTGTTGAGAGCTGCGGAGCACTGGACCTCGGGTCTAGAGCTCACTACCCGCCAGGAGGTCCAGGAACTGTTTGTCGTGGAGCAATTTTTGTGGAACTGCCCAGAGGACCTCCAGCAGTTCCTCCGTGACCGGAAACCAAAGGGGGCTTCTGCCACAGCTGCCCTGGCAGACGAGTATGCCAACAACAGGGCGCCGGAGCCAAAGAAGCCTGCCAGCAGCACCTGGAGAGGGGGTAAGCCCAATCCTGCCCCAGCCCCATATCCAGCCCCCAGAGTGCAAGGGGCGTACCCCCCTGCTGCCCTCTCCAGGCCAGGAACAGACCCCAGACGTTGCCATAATTGCAATCAGCCAGGACACTTTAAGGCTGCATGTCCCAGCGCCAGAAGGCCCCATCCCTGTCCCAGAAACCGTCCACTGTTTTGTGTGTGGGAGGGGGTGGTGGGAGGTCCCTAGACAATTACCAACCCGTCACCATCGGCCGCTCAGCGGTCATGGGACTGCGGGACACAGGCGCTGAACGAACCCTGGTACGCCCTGAGGTGGTGTCCCCTCAAGACTTGGTACCTGGGAAAACCCTTTCCGTCTCCGGAATTGGAGGCGTTGAACCGGCGCTGCCCGTTGCCAAGGTGTATTTGGATTGGGGTGCCGGGAGGGGGATGCGGGAGGTGGGAGTAACGCCGAATATTCCTGCAAATGTGTTGCTTGGGACCGATTTGGGGCGGCTAGTGTCCCAGTATGTGGCCACTGAACCCCAAGTTCGGCTCCCAAGAATGTCATGACTCTACTGTGAATGCTAATGTTAATGTATTGAATGTGCCTCCAACAGTGGAGGAGGGAGTGAAACCTGATGGTAAGCCATGCACTGACACTACACACACAGGGCTCACAGTGAGGACAGGTGAGGAGGCTGTAGGGGAGAGCTCAGAGGTGGAGGGAGGGGCTGCTATGGGCAGTGTAGGGCCCCTAAGTGAATCCAGCCTGCTGAGTCTAGGGCCCCTGCAGGAAGAGGAACAGGCCATGGGGGGAGGGGGTGTCCCGGGAGAGGAGCCACCAGGTAGGACCCAGGTCAGGAGTTCCCCACATCCGGGATGTCAGGAAGTCAGGGAAGTCTGCCTGACCCGGCGACTTGGTCAGAGGAGGAGGGAAAGCAGGCGCTACCCGTGGTCTCAGCGGTCGTGGCCGCTGTTACCAGGAGTGGGAGCGCTGAAGCCCAAGGAGCCTCGCGGAGGTCCGACGGTTTCCCCCTCTCTGACCAAGTGGCTGCCGAGTCAGACAGTAGCCAGGAGACAGATCCCGGGGAACTGACAGAGGACAGGGCAGTTTCGTCAATTCTTGCCATATCTAGTCAGGGATTTCAGGCAGCGTTGGAAGCTGACCCTAGCCTGAAGACTCTCAAGGAACAGGCGGCACAGCCTCCCCTGGAGTCCGACCGCGAGCGAGTGGTCTGGGACCAGGGACGGCTGTACCGGGTAACGGTCCAGCAGGGTTCACCGGAGGCGTGGCCCAGGGACCGACAGTTAGTGGTGCCCCATCCGTTCAGGGCGGAATTGTTGCGGATCGCACACGAGATTCCAATGGCCGGACACTTAGGGATCACTAAAACCAGGGCCAGGCTAGCTCAGCATTTCTACTGGCCTGGAATGAGGACCGAGGTGATAGCCTACTGCCGTTCGTGTGACACCTGTCAGAGGGTGGGGAAGGCGGGGCCGCGCCCCAAAGCCCCACTGGTAACTCTGCCCATCATCGAAGAGCCTTTCTCGAGGGTGGCTGTGGATCTCATTGGACCTCTGTCCACTCCCAGCCGCTCCGGGAAATGCTTCATACTAACGGTAGTGGACTATGCCACCCGGTACCCGGAGGCGGTAGCTTTGTCGTCCATTCGGGCCGACAAAGTGGCCACTGCCTTACTGGAGATTTTCTCCAGAGTGGGGTTTCCAAGGAAATGCTCACCGACCGAGGGACCCAGTTCATGTCGCAGCTGATGGAGTCTCTCTGTAAGCAGGTACAGGTGCAACATCTGGTGGCCAGCCCGTATCACCCACAGACCAATGGCTTGTGTGAGCGGTTCAATGGCACCTTAAAGCAGATGCTGAGGATGTTGGTCAACTCCCACGGGAGAGACTGGGAGCGGTATCTCCCACACCTGCTGTTTGCCTACCGGGAGGTTCCACAGGCCTCAACGGGGTTCTCCCCCTTTGAGCTCCTGTACGGGCGACGTGTACGGGGGCCCCTTGCTCTGGTGAAGGAAGCATGGGAAGGGGATTTAGCCACCCTGGAGTGTCGGTCATTGAGTATGTCGTGCGCTTCCGGGACCGAATGATGGCCTTGACACGGCTGGTGCATGACAATATGGCCCAAGCTCAGGCTGACCAGAAGCGATGGTACGACCAGAATGCTTGTGAGCGGACCTACCAGGTGGGTCAAAAGGTCTGGGTACTGGTCCCCGTACCACAAAACAAGCTTCAGGCGGCCTGGGAGGGTCCATACCTCGTGCACGAGCAGCTCAACGCCGTCACCTACCTGGTCACCCTGGACCACGCCCGTGGAAGGAGGAAGGCCTTCCATGTGAACATGATGAAGGCCCATCATGAGCGGGAGGCTTATGCTCACCCAGTGTGCAACCTTCCAGAGGAAGGAGAGGCAGAAACCCTCCTCGATCTGCTCACCCAAGCCAAGGCGGGTGGATCCATCGAGGATGTGGGGGTTGGCCACCAGCTCTCGGAGGACCAACGTTCCCAGCTGGGGGCCACCCTACACCCCTTCCGGGAGCTGTTCAGCAGCCTGCCCGGAAGGACTGAGGCAGCAGTCCATGACGTGGACACTGGTAACCACCCCCCAATCCGGCGTTCAGCATATCGGGTCTCTCTTGAGGTGCAGCAGCAGATGCGCCAAGAGATAGACGAGATGCTGAGGCTGGGGTGATCCAAGCGTCCAACAGCGCGTGGGCTTCGCCTGTAGTCCTCGTCCCTAAAAAGGACCGAACTACGCGGTTCTGCGTGGACTACAGGGGGCTCAACGCTGTGTCGGTCACCGATGCGTACCCAATGCCGCGCATCGATGACCTGCTCGACCAGCTGGCCGGGGCCAAGTACCTGACCATCATGGATCTGAGCAGGGGGTATTGGCAGATTCCCCTGACCCCTAGGGCACGGGAACGCTCTGCCTTTATCACCCCATTCGGACTGTACGAGTCCACGGTGATGCCCTTCGGCATGAAGAATGCCCCTGCCACTTTTCAGCGGATGGTCAACACGCTGCTCGAGGGACTGGAAGGGTATGCGACCGCGTACCTGGATGACATTGCCATCTTCAGTCCCACCTGGGAGGATCACCTAGAGCACCTGGCGCAGGTGCTCGGGCGGATCCAGCGAGCAGGCTTGACCATTAAGCCGGAAAAATGCCAGCTGGGTATGAGTGAGGTCCACTACCTGGGACACCGGGTAGGTGGGGGAGCTCTGAAGCCAGAGCCCGGGAAGGTGGATGCCATCGCATCCTGGCCCACCCCAGGACCAAGAAGCAGGTGATGTCCTTTTTGGGTACGGCTGGGTACTATAGGAGGTTTGTTCCGCACTATAGTGCCCTGGCCAAGCCCTAACGGACCTCACCAAGAAAAGGCTGCCCGTCGCAGTCGACTGGACAGTCGCCTGCGAGACAGCTTTCCAGGCGCTCAAGACCGCCCTTTCTAGTTCTCCTGTACTACAGGCAGCCGACTTCACGCGGCCATTCTTAGTGCAGACCGACGCCAGCGACTTCGGCCTCGGTGCTGTGCTCAGCCAGGTTGACACTACGGGCCATGAACACCCCATTTTGTACCTGAGCAGGAAGCTCCTGCCGAGGGAAGTGGCCTATTCCACGATGGAGAAGGAATGTCTGGCAATTGTGTGGGCCCTGCAGCGTCTGCAGCCATACTTGTACGGACGCCAATTCACCGTGGAAACAGACCACAACCCCCTCAGCTGGTTACACACGGTCTCTGGGACGAATGGGAGGTTGCTACGCTGGAGCCTCGCTCTCCAACAGTACCATTTCACCATTCGCCACAAAAAGGGCAGTGACCATGGTAACGCTGATGGGTTGTCCCGGCAAGGAGAGGGTGCGGTAGGGCGCACGGGGGAACACAGGAATGTGATACCCCCTAGCGCCCTCAAAAGCAGGGAGGTGTAAGGAAAAGGTTGTCGCCATTTTGTATAGGGCCTGTACCAGCCTCCATTTTGTCAGTTCACACAGCCACAGACTTTTAGCTACACATTGCCTATTAGCATATCCAGTACGACAGGTTTTGATGCCCACTAGGAATCAATAGGCCTTTACATGCTAGTTAGTCTAGGCCAGTGACTGAATGAGATGTTCAGTCGTATGGTAAATAGCCCAAGCTCAGGCATTGTTTCCTGTTCCATATGAATTGCAGGCCAATTAATATGCGTGCTTCAAAGCAATGGGGATGGGCCTAGCAGGTCTAAAAAACTAGCCATGACCAGGCTGCTGGTCATTCCATTTCACACACAGAAGCCAAGAAGATGGTCTAGGAAAGACCAAGGGACTATTCAGGAACGGAAGACTGTACCTGGGAATGGCAGAGCCAAGGCCTTCCCAAGACCATAATACCCGGTAATATTGATCCATAGCTTATACCTTTTAGCCTTGTACATTATTGTTGTATTTTTACTCTGACTGCCATTCCATTGTAGTTACGTTGTATAGCTTTACTGTATATTTCTGTAATTATCTAGTGCGCCCCTAAGGCAAATTAAACCATAAAATTAATCTTGGGCTGATGCTTTTACTCTGATCATGAATCTTAGAATACCCAGTGGGTAGCAGGACACCTTCCCCGGCGGCCATTTGCTCTAGGTGCAGTTCTCTTACTGACCTGAGAGACAAAGGGGGGCGCCGGAAAGCTGTACCTGTGGAGTTACGTCCCATTGGTGACGTGGGAGGAAAGGGTTCGTCCGTCACATTTGGTAGCGGCGGTGGTATCAGAAGCTGTGATACCCGGGCTACCGTGTGGCGGCCGGCTGAGTTCCTCACAGTACTTTATACGGAGAAAGTCCAGTTTTTCTACTTGGAGTGTACCTTACTGAGTATAGGGCTAATGGTAAACATTCAGGCCAAGATTTCCCTGTTTCAGCCATGGCCTTTTAGATTTTTAACTTCAATATCCTATTTAGTCCTTTTACTTTTCCACTGCTTTGTGGATGATATGGGGTGTGGAAAACTTGTTGAATTCCCAGCGCTGTCAAGACTTCATTTATTATTTCACCTGTGAAATGTGTACCTCTGTCACTTTCGGTCACCTTTAGTACTCCATACCTGCACACCACCTCCGCAAGCAGCTTCTTTGCGGTTGCCTCAGCCGTAGCCTTGGCAATCGGGAAAGCCTCCGGCCAACCTGAGAATAAATCAAAAACACACCAACACGTTCTCCCATGAACCTGATTTTGGCAACTGAATATAATCAATCTGCAGTCTCTGGAAAGGATAGAGGGGCTGAGGGGCGTGTTTGGGTGGTGTCTTGACTACCCTTCTCTTATTATGTGTAGCACATACCATGCATCCCTGGATCAAACCTTCTATACAGGTGGAAAAGCCTGGTGCCGCCCAATGCTTCTGCATCACACTCATCACAGCAGTTTTGGACTGGTGGGTTGGCCCATGTAACATCTGGGCGACCGCAGGGTACAACGCTCTTGGAAGGCATCGGCGCATCCCTCTTCCCCATACCCCAGTTGCTGCATTCAGACATGCACCTTCTTTTCCTACTTTTCTACTTCCTCCTGGCGCACCTGAGCCTGCATCTGGGATAAGGCATCCTCCGACACAAAGGGATTTTTGGGAGCGCTTACCTGGTGCATCGTTACCCCTTGGAGTGGTCTACTGGCTGCTGTTTTTGCTGCTGCATCGGCCATTGCGTTTCCTTTACTCACCTGATCAGTACATCTGGTATGTGCTTTAACTTTTATGACAGCTACTTCTTTTGGTAATTGTAATGCATCAATTAACTGCTGGACTGCGTCAGCATTTTTAATGGGATGTCCTGCTGCCATCAGGAATCCTCTAGACTTCCAAATTGGACCAAAATCATGAGCTATACCGAATGCGTATCTAGAATCTGTGTAGATGTTAACAATTCTACCTTCAGCTATCTTACAGGCCTCGGTCAGAGCCTTAAATTCAGCCTCCTGGGCCGACTGATATGGGAGCATTGGTTCTGCTTTGATTACTGCATTCAGGGAGACGATGGCATACCTGGTGTGGAAGGTACCTGAGTCATCTTGGTAGCGAGTTCTACAAAAGATTTAAAGTCAACATTACATCTTTCAGTTTCAAACACTGTGGGTAGGCCTGCTGTTTCCTGTGCCATAAGCTGAACATAATCATAAGGAATCTCCTCTCTTGGATCTTCTTTGTACAATACCGTACAATACCTGACCTCCCCCCTAGATCCGAGAGAGGTAACAATGTGGCAGGATTAAGTGTGGTACATCTCTGCAAAGAAACATTTGGAGGCATTAAAAGTGCACATTGCAATCAAAGATGACGTGCAGCTGAAAGGTGTGCCGGTTGCACCTGGTTCAGTATGGTGTATACATCATGAGGTGTAAGTGCTGTCAGTGGATAATCAAGAACGATATCTGATGATTTGTGGAGCAATAGTCCTACAGCATGTACTGCCCGTACACAGGACGGGGCACCTCTAGCCACTGCATCTAGTCTTCCACTGAAATAGGCCACTGGCCTTTGATTGTCACCATGTAACTGAGTCAATACTCCTGCCGCGTGTCCCTGCTGTTCATGGAGATACAGGGTGAATAGTAGTTCATAGTTGAGGGTTCCTAGCGCTGGAGCTGCCACAATCCTGTTTTTGAGGGAATGAAAACAGTCTATACCTTCAGGAGTTAGTTTAAAAAGCACAATGGTGATACAGTCATAGAGAGGCTGCATGAGGATTGACACAGCATGTCACCACTGTCTGCAGTAGAAACCAGTCCAAGAAATGTCCTAAGAGCGGCAACATTAACAGGAATAGGAAAATTCTGTACAGCTTCTTTGCGAGCGCTGGTCAGATGTCGTTCCCCCTGGTATAATGCAATGTCCCAAAAAGATAACTGAAGATTTACAAAATTGCAGTTTATCCTTCAACGCTTTACAACCTGCTTGATACAGAAACAACATAAGTAATATTGTTGCAATACGACACTGTTTCCTGGAGAGGGCACAAATCAGTAAATCATCAACATATTATAAAAATAACATTGGCAAAATCAATAACTGTAAACTAAGCAGCATCCTGAGATATCTGGAACAAAAGTGTATATATATATATATATATATATATATATATATATATATATTAGACACCACTGGAGTTTCCAGATCAGTAGCTGCATTAACTGCCCATAATTTTTGTACCAACCCGTACACAGGGTTAAGTTGAAGGGGGGCTGGAGTTTGCTATGTGGGCACTGATAAGAACTGTCCTTGGACCTGCAGCTGCCTGCTTGCAAAATGATTGTTCGGAGTGGACAGGGAAAACATACAGGATTACATTCTGGACAGCTTCAGTAAGTAATTGTTGGGACCTAGGCATATTAGTAGAAGTATATCGTGATTTCATTGCATATATTGCATATTGACACGGCAATTGTCTTGCTCTGGTTGCTGGGACCTGTCCTATTTCTACCTGACCACACGTTTGTATATATGAATTAGATTCGTCCTGTATCATGGGTCCTCCTTTCTGTGAAATTGTTGCGGCCAGTCCTCCAGCATAGTGGAGTTGATTATTTGCAGCATCTACTATGACCCCAACATGTTGTTTCGTAAAAATCCCCTGTCCTTATCCTAAAGAGTACATCATGACAGTGGGGTCCAGGAATAACATTGGAATATATTTCCTGAAAATCTTCTCTTTCCTCTGTGTATCCTGTCTCTGACGGGTGAATAATCTCTTTCCTCTGTACTAGCAACGTCTAGCGACATGATTTTACAAAGAGTGCTCTGCTTCAGTTCTGGTGTCATAGTGACAGTTCCAACCGGATAATACTCAATACGTGCTTGTAATTGTAACAACACATCACATCCTAAAAGATTACATTGACCCCGTGGTGACACCATTAACTGTGTGTGTACAGTGATTCCTTGAATTTGCAGGGAAATCTTTTTAGTGACGGGGAGCTGGAGAGTTGTCTGTAATTACTGAATTTTCTGCCCCCGTGTCCACTTGGAACTCAACCTCATGTCCCCCTGGTAGATTCACCTGTACTGTGCAATTAGGAATGGGGGGTAAGGAGACAAGGGGGTTCATGTGCAAGCTACCTCTTTTTGCCTGCACTAAATCATGTTGTGCCCCCTGTGCTATTCTGGCTAGATCCTCTGCTTTAACTGATCTCTAATCCGGTCTACTTACTTTCAGTTTTTCCTTGTCACTTTTTTTTTTTTTTTTTTTTATGCCATTCATATAAAACTTGCTAGAACCCTCTCATTAGTCTTGTTTTCTTTGACAAAACCCATTTCCACCCAAGTTTTTCTTAGAGTCCAGAAATAATCTTTTGGCTCTTTCCTGAACTCTGTCTTCTAGTGTAACTTCCTTTCTCTGCCTGTCTATTTGCTTCTCACATACTCTGACCTTCGATTCTTACGTACTGTGTCTATTCCAAAAACCTATTCAACAAAATCTGAAAACTACTGCACTCTGGCTCTGCGTCTCTATGCTGAATGCCTGATGGGAGGGGTAAGTCGGGTCGCTGCGCAGTTTGTCAGTGTGCTCTCCCTCAGCCTTCAGCTTCCTTATCTGTAGAATGACCTTGGTGTACAGCAAAATACCATCTCGCTGCTACCAGCACTTCCTCCCTCCCTTATACCTGTGCTTGCTGTCACTGACTCCTGCATTCTTAGATCCGTTCCTACAAATATAATACTTGTATATCTCATTTATCAATCTATTGTATCTAGCTTCATTTGCCAATTTTTCCCTTAAATTTACCACAGGGGTTGTAGTATTAACCCAGAAGGTGGGCATACTGGCACTACTGGAGATCAGGATATAGCTCAAAAGGATATGTATATCAGAAACTTCATGACTACTGATTAATCTTGTCCTTCTTGCAATGGGAGGCGTGAATCCAGGTGCTCTTGCCCTCGAGCTTCGGGCAGTAGGGGTGGACAGGATCACAGTGCAGGGACCCTCAAATCTGGGCTAGAGACAGTCTCTTCTCATAAATTTTTTTATATAAGGTCATCAGGCAAGAAATCGTGCACCGTGTCACCTGTAAATTCTGGGAGAGAAGCAGACACTGCAGAGTGGGTGTTAGTTAACTCTTTAGACAAAGCAATCACAAATTTACTACTTTATCATTGGTTTCAAATAATTCCTGGTGCCTAATGTCTTCTGTTTTAACATACCAGCATGATGGAGTATTGAATGTATGGTGGCCCGAAGGGTGGCCCGTGACTCATTTGAGTTTAGAGGATCATGGACTGGACCTGCTGCATGGATGATGATATCAGCGGGAAGGTCCCCTGCATGGGTTGTCAAAAATCTGTTCCCCGGTGGAAAAAGGGGGTTTTA
Source organism: Oophaga sylvatica (assembly GCA_033576555.1). Lineage (NCBI taxonomy): Eukaryota > Metazoa > Chordata > Amphibia > Anura > Dendrobatidae > Oophaga > Oophaga sylvatica. The sequence goes on from JARQOD010002124.1 coordinate 80,609, forward strand.
TGAATAGACCCTTTCATTTTCGGGGCGGGGACCACCGCTTGGGCTATTAATTTAAACCTCCCCCCCTTTTTTGGGGGCGTTGGTGTTGGCGGGGAAAAATTTTGCCCCCAACCCCCCGTGTCAGGAATTTATTTTCCCTAGGATAATGGGCAAAGGTTTTTTCCCCCGTGGTCGGGTAAGCTGTGAAAAGGGGGTACCAGTTTTCAAATTTCCCGGGAGCTGGGGGGCCCGACCGGGGGTTTGGGAAAAATTTCAGAAGCGGGCCCCCTGAGGATTTGTGAAAAGGGGGAGGTGCCCCAAATTTGGGTTTTGGGGGGGAAAAGGCCCTAGGACCCGGGGGGTTTTTAATGTGGTGGGGGAAAGGGGAGGGGAAGAGAAGTACTGTGTGCTGGGGATAGGGGGGCTGTTTAGGGGCCACCCCTTTTTCTCCTGATCTCCCCCCCTTTTTTGATCCATTTTTTCTGGCGGCGGGTTCTGATATTGTTTGAAAAAAATGGGAAAATTCAGCATTTTCAGGGTGGCCGGGTTGGGGTGTGTGAAAGGGAAAAATGGGGGTTTCATCTGGTCCTATTGGGGGGGGTGGGCCTGCACAGGTTCGGGCGGGGGGGGGTTTTAAAACCCTGGTTGGTACGCAAGGGGGTATAGGCCGGGCGGGTTTTTGTTGGGGGGTCCCCAAAATGGCCGCGGAGGAAGGAAGGGGGTTTTTTGGGCCTTTTTCCAAAAGGGATTAAAAAGGGGCCCTGGGTTTACCCCAAAAAAACCCCTGGGTTTGGGAGGGCGATTTGGGGGGAATTTTCCCAGGAGCGCCGCCCCCCAAAAAAACCGGGGTCTCCCCCCCAAGGGGGGTTTTTGTTCCCCCACACACTTGGACAAGTCCAAAACCCCCCTTTTTTCTGAACGGCCCATTATAGGGCGGTGGCCGAGGGTTGGAGGGATTTTTTTCACAAAAGAAAAAAGGCAGGCATTTGTAACCAAATTTTAAATCCAATTTTTCCCAAAAAGGGCCTTTAAGCACTTTCCGAACCCCTTAAAATTCATTTTACCTTTTTCCCCCCCTCAAAACTTTTAAATTTTATTTCTTTTTCCTTTAAAAATGTTGGGGTTTTGGGCTTTGGGGGGTTTTAAAAAGGGCCCTTTATCTCTCAACTTTCCCTCTTTGGGGGGGAAAAAAGGGCTTTCCACACTGGAAAAAGGTGGCTGGGCCCGTTTTCCGGCAAGTCAATTTTCTTAAAGCCTTTTGCCTCGGGGTGTTTCTTTTAATTTCAACCCCCCCCCCAAAAAACCCACCCTCTAATTTTGGGTTTTGGGTTTTTTAAAATTTTGGGGGCCTAATTTTAAAAAGGGGAATGATCTGTCGGGGACTTTTGGCCCCCCGGCGTCCTCGCCGTCACCACCCGTCACTGCGAATCCCCCAAAAACTGTGACAAGCAAAGGTCCCCCTTATTCTGCTTTTTTCCCAACTGGGGATGGTGACGTTTAAAAAGGGGGGGACACCCCTGAAAATCTAAAAACGACAGGTCCCCCTCCTATGTGACCCCCCTGGGTTTTTCCCCCTGAGAAATTCCCGGGGGGAACAAAGATCCCCCTCCAAATTTTTCTCTGCAAAATTTAGGTATGCGCCCCCCTCCACAATTTTTTATACCCTTTTAGAAAATTTAGACACTACCAAAAATAAAAACGGGGGAAAATATCGCATTTTTTTGGTTTCAATTGACCCCCGGGGAGGAGGGGAACGGGTGTTTTTAACGGGAATTTTCAGGAAACAAGTGCCGGGGGAATTGTGGTTTGTTTGGGGTGGGTTTTTCCCCGGTTCACCACTCCCAAACGGGCCAAACCCCCCCCCAAAACCCCAAAAAAAAAAACAGCTTTAAACCCACGGACCTTGGGGCCCCCCAGGCAAGGGGGGCCCCAATTTTAAAATATTGGGTTTCCCAACTTCCGTTTTCCCAAAGGGGGTGCAGCCTTTGCAAATTTAGTCAAAACCCCGGGGGGCCCAAACCCCCCAAATCTCAAAGGGGGGGGGAGGGCGGCATCCCGGCCCCACGTGTTTGGCGGGCCAATTTTCGGGGTTAACGACAAACCCTTTACCTCCCCCTCCAAAAAATTAGATAAAAGGCAGGGTTTGAACCAGAATTTTAAAGGCCCCTACGTTGGTTTACTTCGGGTTGCCCCCAAAAAAAATTGGGGGGTATTGGGGGGGCCAACTCCCGTAAGCACTGGAAAATTTTTTTTCCCTAAAACCCAAAATTAAATTTACAAATATTGGGGGGGGAGTAAGGGGGGGTTGAGGAGAAAGAGATAAACGAAACATCCCAATTGGGCCTTTTATCTTTTTTCTAAGTCCCCCCTTTATGTGTTTTTCTTTCCCAGTTTCGTTTTTTTTGAAAAAAAATTCTATTGTTTGTTTCATGGTTTCCCCAAATTTCCCCAAAGGGGGGGGGCATTTTGTGATCCGCTCAAAATTTTTTTTTAATACAGTGTTTTGGGGAAAAATGGAAAAACAAAACCAGCAGTACTAAATTATTTTATTTTTTTTTTAAGGAAAACTTCGTTTTATAAAATTTAAAATTTTAAAACCTAGAAATAAAAGTTGTAGAAAATTAAAATTTTTCCCCTTTTTTGGCCAAAGGGGGAAAATCAAAACCGACCTCAAAAAAGATTAAAACGGGTGGCGGGGTCATCACGGGGTTTTTTTAAGTC
>JARQOD010002125.1:0-41151 GCA_033576555.1 Oophaga sylvatica
GAGACTGATTTTGCCTGACTGCATTGTATAATTTTTTTCTTTTTTCTCAACAGTGAACAAAGTCCGCACACGATGGCGCTCGATGAAGGTCCGCTTCAACACTGATGTTCGAGCAGAGGGACAGGTTCGCAGTGGTTCAGCAGCAAGGCCCAGAAGGAAATATAGCTACTATCGCGAGTTGGCGTTCCTGAGACCGGTCCTTGCCAGCAGAGCGTAAGTTTTTTTGATTTTCTTTTAATTTTTTTTTTTATTTTTATTTTTTTCTACAGCTGATGCTTCTTGTTAATGCATTATAGTAATGTTTTGGTTTTCTTTCCACAGCACCTGGAGCAGCAACATGCAGCCTGTCCCTGAAAGCGGTCCTTCCTCGGACGACCTTGGACTCGTCCCAGCCATCCGACAGCCTGGAAGCAACTTGCAGGTCAGCAACACGGACAGCTGGTGACCAGGAAGCTGGTCCATCAGGTCTTCCCCTCTCCCAGGTCTCTGCCACTGGTTATGCGGGCACTTCCCGCCAGCGGCAGAGGGCCATGGAGAGGAATGTCTTTCCCGAGTTTGTTCACTTGAGCGAGGCCTTTCATGGCAATATCAAGTCGCTTGGAGGCACAGTTGGAAGCGGTTTTTAACTGATGGAACGGGGTTTCCCCACATGGATCACCGCTTCAACAGTGTCGAACAGCGTCTTGATCGCCTGGAGGCCGACCTCAACAGACCAGCGCACCATTTTTTTCAGTAAAATTGAACGGGGCATGGCGGAACACCTTAGTCCTGAGCAACAGCTGAGTGTGATGCAGGCCTGCAACACTGCTTACTTGCAGGCTATGCAGCAGAATCGGTCGTGCAGCAGTCAGTGGTTGCATATCCAACAGTGCCACCACTGATTCGCCACACATCACTACCGACTTCTGCTGCATACCACTGCACGGCCACCAGCATTCCGAGTCACCACTACACCACCACAAGTCCGAGTACTGTTGGACACTCCACCGTCGCCACCACCATGGCAAGCGCTGCTCCTGTGTGGAGCAACACCACCACAGACACTGGTCCACAGTCATGGACTCAAGCCACTGCAGTACCTGTTGGGCCACCGCACCCACTTCTCATTCTAGTAGTACTGCCAGCAGTCAGCAACCATTTATTGTCGCCGCACCCACTTCTCCTTCTAGGAGTACTGCCAGCAGTCAGCAACCATTTATTGTCACCGCACCCACTTCTCCTTCTAGGAGTACCGCCACCAGTCATCAACAATTTATTTCAACGGCACCCACTTCTCCTCCTTGGAACACCGCCAACCCTTGTGCTACTCAGAGCACTGCCAACACTTCCACCGCCACTGCCACCACCGAGCATGAGAGCGGTGACCCACATTCACTCTTTTTTGGGTCAAGGCCACGTGCAACCAGCTCAAGGCGGACACAGAGAAGTCGGTCCATGCATGGTACTCCTATCCCCAAGAAGAAAAAAAAACAAAACTTTGTTGGTCCATCCACCCTCTCCTCCTAATGTGTCTCAAACTGCCTCTACTTTAATGTCTGATCTTCCTTCACCCACTACTTTTGTTGCCCCTTCCCCTCGAACCCCTTCATCGCTTTCCAGCCGCTCTTCATCTCTGCACACCCCCAGAGTATCGAAATCTCCACCAAAACGTCAGTCGCAATAAAAATTTGTAATATTATCTGTACAAATCACATTTCTCTACAACTTCTGTGGCAGTGACAATACCAATGGCATGTTGTACACATATTGTACTAATCTGATTTTTCTATAACTTCTGGGCAGTGACAATACCAATGGCATCTTGTACACATATTGTACTAATCTGATTTTTCTATAACTTCAGGGGCAGTGACGATACCAATGGCATCTTGTACACATATTGTAGTAATCTGATTTTTCTATAACTTATGGGGCAGCGACTATACCAATGGCATCTTGTACACATATTGTACTAATCTGATTTTTCTATAACTTCTGGGGCAGTGACAATACCATGGTCATGTTGGACACAAATTGTACTAATCTGATCTATCCAAAACCTTTGTGTGAATATAAATATTTTCTTTTTGTACTCAAAAAAAGTACCGTATATACTCATGTATAAGCCGACCCGTGTATAAGCCGACCCCCCTAATTTTGCCACAAAAAACTGGGAAAACTTATTGACTCGTGTATAAGCCTAGGGTGAAAAATGATTATGCCCCCATATGATGTTCCACAGATTATCCCCCATATGCTCCAGATTATGCCCCATATGCTCCACAGATTATGCCCACATATGCTCCATATTATGCCCCCATATGTTCCACAGATTATGCCGCCATATGCTCCATATTATGCCCCATATGCTCCATATTATGCCCCCATATGCTCCAGATTATGCCCCATATGTTCCACAGCTTATGCCCCCATATGCTCCATATTATACCCCCATATGCTCCAGATTATGCCCCATATGTTCCACAGATTTTGCCCCCATATGCTCCATATTATGCCCCCATATGCTCCAGATTATGCCCACATATGCTCCAGATTATGCCCCCATATGCTCCAGATTATGCCCCCATATGCTGCACAATTATGCCCCATAGTATAGGCCTCATATGCTGCTGCTGCTACTGCAAAAAAAAAATGACATACTCAACTCTCGTCGCTGGGGGCCAGGTGCCGGTGTCCTGAGTAGGCGGGGGGTGTCACCGCTCGCTCAGGACCCCGGCACCTGAGATATTCACCTGTCCCTCGGTCCAACGCAGCACACTAATCCCTCGGTCCGACTCCTCTGTGTGTGAATGATCAGGCAGGGGGCGGGGCGCACACTAACGACGTCATCGCGCCCTCTGCCTCATCACTCACACACAGAGGAGTCGGACCGAGGAATTAGTGCGCTGCGGTGGACCGAGGGACAGGTAAATATCGCTATACTCACCCCTCCGCCGCGCGTCCCTGCAGCCTCTCCTCTTCTCCCGGCGCTCTCCGCAGCGCTTCTGTCCTGCAGCAGTCACGTGCTACCGCTCATTAAAGTCATGAATATGTGCATATTCAGACTTTAATGAGCGGTGCCATGTGACCGCTGCAGGAAGGAGCCGGAGATCGTGGGAGAAGCAGGGGGCTGCAGAGTCCGCGGCCACGGAGAGGTGAGTATAATCCGACACCCCGCTCCCCCTCCCCCGCCGACCCCCGTATATGACCCACGTATAAGCCGAGAGGGGGACTTTCAGCCCTAAAAAATGGGCTGAAAATCTCGGCTTATACATGGGTATATACGGTACTAATGTGATCTATACAAAAAACTCATTGCCAATTCAAATGTTGTTTCCTGTTGTACAAAATAAATGTGCCAATCTTCTTTTAGTAATTTTGGTTTGCTTTGTGTTTATTTCGCCCCTACACACTGCGACGTACACACACTGCGCCGTACACACACTGCGCCGTACACTTTGCGTTTTTGACTACACATAACTACAGGAATGACACATGTTTGTGTACTTCATAGAGATATGTTTACTCCAAAACACAAATATATTACTTTTTTTTCACCACCAGTCTGTCTGCTAATATTGCACAGACTGAATAGAGGATGGTGTTGAGTGCAAGGCATATCTATTTAACCTTGCCAGATATACTAAAAAGTGAAATGAGTGTGGTGTGTTTTTGACATTATTTCACTTTGTGATACAAGGCCATGGATTCTAGATATAGCTTGTAATTGAGCACATCCTCTATTCAGTGTGTGTTGAAGAAACAGAGGAGATGATGGTGAAAATACACTTTATATATGTACAATACCCTGGCCTTGTATCATTACTATCACACCTGGGCAGGTGAATACACATGAGTTTTAACCAGCAGCGTTGCTTCAGTCTGCATTTATTTGAAGCATACTGTAGCGATGCTGCTGTTTATAACTCATGTGTACTCACCTGCCCAGGCATGATACATTCTGAAGTGACGATGCGTTATTTGGGGCATCACCACTTCAGCATGACACCAGGCATTGGTATTGAACAAGATGTATAATCTTTATTATCTCTGCGTTCCAAATCAAGTCACAGTGATGAAAATACAAATTATATTTATAGTCACATGGTCAGGAATAAAAATTTACAGATACTTGTGCATCCCCAAATCAATTTTTTAAACAGCAGGCCAGGTGACACAAATATTTGTTGTGTTATCTCCACCGTCACTGAAAATGGAAGCAAAAGTGGAGAGATAATAAAGGTCACACAACTTGTGTGCATGTATAGTTAACTACCTAGTCAGGATTACAAATAAATTCATGATGCACCCAAAAATATGCATCATGAATTCACTGGTAAACCTGGCCATTTCATCATTGTTTTTGACTTTAAAAACAGAGACTGCACGTGGTACAGGTATAAACAGAGGTATTTTATTAACATACAAAAAAAAGTTATTTTATTAACATACAGACAAGAACATTATTTTACACCATTTGATCTTGCCATTCCACCCGTCCTACATCTGAGATGAAGTAGGCCGCAAATTGGTCTCTCATTTGGCCGACTTCAACAGAAGACCTGAGAGGGTGCTGAGTGAACTCAGGCAATGGGTTAGGAGCTGTATCATCAAGTTCAAAGTTTGGGTGCTCTTTCGCCATGACAAAGTTATGTAGCACCACACAGGCCTTCACAACTTCATCCACTGTTTGCACTTTCAGATGAATGGCTGTGCCCAGAATGCGCCATCTGGAAACCAGTATACCGAAGGCGCACTCTACAGTTCTTCTTGCCCTGGTCAGCCTGTAATTGAAAATTTTTTTGTTGTGGTCCAAGTCCCGGCTGGAGTAGGGTTTTAGCAGGTGTTGGCTCATCTGGAATGCCTCATCCCAACCATTACAAATGGCATTGGTGGACCTTTGGTGTGGGGAACAGGCCGTGGCATGGGGAAATTAAACTGGTTTCCATACAATCTCCGTCCCATGTCCGAGTTCTTAAACGCCTGTGAGTCATTCCCACGGCCAAATGCACCAATGTCCACCGCAACAAACATACAGTCTGCATCTGCAATGGCCATGAGAACTGTTGAAAAGTACTTCTTGTAATTGTAGTACTCCGAGCCTGTTCTTTTAGGTTTGATGATGCGGATGTGTTTCCCATCAACTGCTCCCAAACAGTTGGGGAAATTGCAGGTTGTCCAGAATTTTTCGGCTATTTCTAGCCACTTTTCGGTGGTGGGCAGGGGCATAAATTCCGGGCAGAGAACAGTCCACAATGCCCGGCAGGTGTCAACAACAATTCCTGACAACGTGGAGATACCAATCCGGTACTGGAAGTGGAGTGAAGACAGGCTCTCTCCAGTAGCAAGGAATCTAGAGAAAGAACAAAAAAAATATTATTGTATATGTTTTTGTAAAACATTAATAAACAAAAAATGGCATAAAAATAATTCTGCAGGTCTTTGTTTACTAGGTGGCAGAACAATAATTCTGTCATCTTTGGAATAGTACATGGCATAAGTAATACAATGATGCAGGCATTGGTTTCTCAATAATACGTACCGTAATGTCACCAGGAGTCTTTCCTCTGGAAGAATCGCCCGACGGAGCTGTGTGTCCTGTCTCCTGATTAATTGTTGGACCCGAGCAAGTAAATCCATGAAGGTTTGTTGTGACATCCGGGTGTAGTCGGTAAATTTCTCCGGGTTTGACTGCAGCTCACTGTAGAGGGTGTGATACGCTCCACGGCTCTCCCGGAGTTCTACAATGGGATGTACCCACAAACGCCGCCGCTGCCGTCTCCGATGTCTCTGTCTCTCCCTTTCTTCATGGCAAGCAATGGCATAAGCCTGAGCCATAGCCATGTCCAGATCCAGGTTGAAGTGGAAAGTCTTCATAAGCAGATCCATGTTCACCAAGGCAAATGCAAGCAAATGTAAAAAAGGGCTGTGAACAGGCTCTATATAAATATTTTCAATAAGACACGCCCACTGGTGTCCCATTGGTGGGTTCTGTTGCAAGAATTTTTCAAGGATTTTCATCATGTGTTTTGCACAGAAAAAAACGGAAACGCATACAAAAACGCTTTAAATAGCATACAATCGCTTACAATCGCTGCGTTTTTTAAAAGCAATGCGCACTCTTCGCTGCAAAATATCGCAGCGATTACACGCGTTTGCACGCGTTTTTTTCATGCGTTTTATGTGCGCTCGATACGCAGTGCTAAAAAACGCAAGTGTGAAAGTAGCCTTACATATTCAACAGTGGCAATCTTCTTAGCGATTTTCCAGTGCTTAGCACTTGGGAAAGTGCCTACTGTGAAAGAGGTCGTAGGGCTAAAACACAAGGCCAAAATTCCCTGCCTAATTTGGGGCCGTAACATCCTGGGGGTGAAATGCTGGGGGCGAAATGGTCTGGGGTGAACTGCCGGGGGCGAAATGTTCGGGGGCGAACTGCGGGGGGCGAAATGTTCGGGGGCGAAACATCCTGGGGGCGAAATGCTGGTGGCGAAATGTTCGGGGGCGAACTGCTGGGGGCAAAATGTTCAGGGGCGAAATGTTCGGGGGCGAACTGCCGGGGGCGAAATGTTCGGGGGCGAACTGCTGGGGGCGAAATGTTCGGGGGCGAAATGTTCGGGGGCGAACTGCCGGGGGCGAAATGTTCGGGGGCGAACTGCTGGGGGCGAAATGTTCGGGGGCGAACTGCCGGGGGCGAAATGTTCAGGGGCGAACTGCCGGGGGCGAAATGTTCGGGGGCGAACTGCCGGGGGCGAAATGTTCGGGGGCGAAATGTTCGGGGGCGAACTGCCGGGGGCGAAATGTTCGGGGGCGAACTGCCGGGGGCGAAATGTTCGGGGGCGAAATGTTCGGGGGCGAACTGCGGGGGCGAAATGTTCGGGGGCGAACTGCCGGGGGCGAAATGTTCGGAGGCGAACTGCGGGGCGAACTGCCGGGGGCGAAATGTTCGGGGGCGAACTGCGTGGGGCGAAATGTTCGGGGGCGAACTGCCGGGGGCGAAATGTTCGGGGGCGAACTGCCGGGGGCGAAATGTTCGGGGGCGAACTGCTGGGGGCGAAATGTTCGGGGGCGAAATGTTCGGGGGCGAACTGCCGGGGGCGAAATGTTCGGGGGCGAACTGCGTGGGGCGAAATGTTCGGGGGCGAACTGCCGGGGGCGAAATGTTCGGGGGCGAAATGTTCGGGTGCGAACTGCCGGGGGCGAAATGTTCGGGGGCGAAATGTTCGGGGGCGAACTGCCGGGGCGAAATGTTCGGGGGCGAACTGCCGGGGGCGAAATGTTCGGGGGCGAACTGCCGGGGGCGAAATGTTCGGGGGCGAACTGCCGGGGGCGAAATGTTCGGGGGCGAAATGTTCGGGGGCGAACTGCCGGGGGCGAAATGTTCAGGGGCGAAATGTGCGGGGACGAAACATCCTGGAGGCGAAATGCTGGGGGCGAAATGTTCGGGGGCGACGTGTACATGGGGGCGAACTGCTGGGGGCGAAATGCTGGGGGCGAACTGCTGGGGGCGAACTGCCGGGGGCGAAACTTCCAACTCCCCCCACAGATAAGAGAGAGAATACCCCAGTGCAATATCCCAGCAGTGAAGAAAGGTAGAAGAATAGTAATAACTCATCTGAGAGAGGTGTGCACGGAACAACACTGAGATATGTGTATGAAGTAGCCTTCAGATTCCTGAAGACTCCAACAGGGACCAGTAGGCCAAAGAAAATAAAAGCAAAAACGTGGTCTCAGGAGCGTGCCAATGACATGAAAATCTAAATGTATAGAAAAATAAAGTTTCTTTATTCATGCAATACATTTCAAGAGTCAATATGATTTTTTCATCAGGCATATAGCAATCAGAATTGTTTTATAGAGGTCAGCCCTTAACGGGATAACATGATTGGTAAATGGAAAATTCACATGATTACAGTGAACCATGGAAATGACTCTACAATTACAAAACGTGTATATAAAAAAAAATACAAAAAATCATATAAATTACTTTACAATCATACAATGTATGTTCAAACATAAAAACATACATATAAAACAAAAATAAGTAAAAATTCAGACAAACGCTGAATTACCTGTAAAAGGTAGTGATCTGAATGTAAATAAAGGAGGGGGGGAAGAAAGAGGGAGGTGGAAAAAAGCCAAGAATGCAGTAAAATGAAAATAAAAATAGTAATGATAAAAAGAAATTAGGACAATTTAATAACAATTTTTGATATTAATCCATCATTGATATATGATGCTGGAGTGTCCTCGAACAAAGGGAAGAGGAGGAGGAAAAGAAAATTATAAGGCAAAGGTCAGGGACTACTTGCAGTTTTCAATACATTCATTTAACCCTCCAGGGATTAATGTGGCCAGTTTAAAGATCTAGTATGATTTTCTGTTGATAAGTCTTTGGTATCTGTTAGGAGAATTTTCAGGAATTTGCTCAATTAAAATTAATTGGAGATGTTTGGGATCTTTCTGGTCAAACAAAAAATGTCTGGAAAGTAGAAATATTGTGGCAATGTTTGTTCTTCCTATTATGTGCTGTTTGGATTTTTCTGTCTATATATTGAAGATTTCAACTGTATTGAAGCAAATAAATGACGTAATTCGAGTTGCAATTAAGACATTGCAAAATAGGATATTTTATTCTAATGCAAAAAAATTCAAAATTCTTGAAGGTGTTCTAATCAAATTGCAACAAAGGCACTTCCTACTTCCACAACTGTAGGAACCCACTGATAAGTTTGAGGATATCCCCACCTACAACTTACATACAAATAGGTCTAAATCTACTTGGTGCCAAATTATTTTTTAGGGTCATATTCTGATGATAAATGATATTTGATTTATTGGGTAGACTATTAAACAGAATAGATTCATTTTTAATAATCTGCAAATATTTAGTAATCAGAGATCTAACACTCTTGAGTAATGATGGGCGAGCACTAAAATGCTCGGGTGCTCGTTGCTCGGGTCGAGAAAATTGGAATACTCGGGTGCTATGGGAAACTCAAGCATTTTTCTGGCAGCTCCCCACCCGCGGTCTGCAGATGGACTAAAAATTGTGGAAATCAATGAGAACAGTGCTCAAATGACATGGGAACAGCATGGGGAAGACCACTGGAAGCATTTGTGACTCCCAGGTCACTGCTGTGAACAATATTGTCAGAGTCTTGCACTACTTTAACTGACACAATAAAACATACAAAAAACTAAACCAAAATGGATTTTCCAAGGAAATATGTTAAAGAACATCCTTTCCAGGGTAATGACTTGTAATAAGGCAAAATAAATAACCATAAACAAAAATTCTCCTCCACACCTTGGGCTATGTTCACACGTAGCATTTTCAATGCGTTTTTCAACTTTAGCATTGATTTCAACCAAGACAAATGCATTCACTGGGAAATGTCATTTTAACATTTTACAACCTTATCTAGCCATGTGTTCTGTAACACATCATCAGACACATCCTGTTTCATTTATGAAGGAGGGACTCTGAAAGTCACAAACCCTTTTTTTATAGGGCCATCGGACGACCTTTACTATTCTTAAAGGGCCAGCATTCGTCCCTCACTATTCTTAGAGAGCCAGCAGCCGACTATGCTTTGTTGTTCCCATTATAAAACAGTGGGTCTCCTATACTGTTATTGCCTATGCAGTGAGTGGCAAGCCTGCCCCAAATATGGATGCACCCCAATACCCCCTTGAAGAGACGTACAGGAGGGCCTCCTGAAAACAATGTTCCCATTATTAAGAAGTTGGTACTCCTATACTTTTTGCCTATGCAGTGAATGCAAGGCCTGTATCAAATTTGGACGCACCACAATAACCCTTTGAAGAGAGGTACAGGAGGGCTACCTGAAAGTAATGTTCCCTTTATTAATAAGTTGGTACTCCCATACTGTTTGTCTATGCAGTTAATGCAAGGCCTGACCAAAATTTGGACGCACCTCAATACCCCTTTAATGAGACAAACAGGAGGGCCTCCTGAAAACAATGTTCCCATTATTAGGAAGTGGGTCTCTCATACTGTTTGTCTATGCAGTGAATGAAAGTCCTGGCCAAAATTTAGACACACCCCAATACTCATTTGAAGAGACGTACAGGAGGGCATCCTGAAAATAATTGTCACGATCCACATTTGAATCTGTGGCATGGCTCTCTCTGCATGTTGAAACCGTGTTTCTGTCTGGCCAGCGGGGGTTGATCCCTGTCTTTGCCCCCGGTGGCCGCTGGTGGAATTGCATGTCAGATTGCTTGTCAGGAGTAGGTGGGACCACTCCCACTTCCTTTATAAGGTCACCTGAGTTGTCAGGTGGTGTTGGTGATATTGCTTCACTTGAAACCAATCTTACTGGAGCCGGGAGCTGCTAAGCACAGTGGTGCTTCCACTATTTCCCTATTTTGGTGCCTTACTTTGCTGTGCGGAGCTAACAGCAGAGAGAGCTAAGTGTTATTGTTTAGTTGCTTAACCCTTAAGTGTCTGTCTTTCCTTTTGGTTGTTTTTGGGTGTTATTTGCATTATTCCCTGTCTCACTTCCTGGGGAGGGGGTTGGTGGGTTTAGCTCAGGGTTAAACAGGAGACAGGGACAGGTCGGAGACTTGGGCCTTGCTACCAGCATACCCCCAAGTTAAGGAAAGACGGGTCCTCCCTTAGCTTTAGGGGCAGTTCAGGGGCCCAGGTTCTTTGTCCCCTGCATTTCGACAACTGGCCCGTTACAATAATGTGCCCATTATTAGGAAATGGGTCTCCCATACTGTTTGCCTATGCAGTGAATGCAAGGCCTGCCAAAAATTTGGATGCACCATAATAGCCCTTTGAAGAGAAGTAGAGGAGGGCCTCCTGAAAGCAATGTTCCATTATTGGGAAGTTGGTACTCCCATACTGTTTGCCTATGCAGTGAATGCAAGGCCGGGCCAAACTTTAGATGCACCCCAATACTCCTTTGAAGAGACGTACAGGAGAGCCTCCTGAAAACAATATTCCCATTATTAGGAAGTATTTCTCCCAATATGCTTGCCTATGCAGTGAATGCAAGGGCTGCCAAAAATTTAGACGCACCGTAATACCCCTTTGAAGAAACGTAGAGGAGGGCCTCATGAAAACAATGTTCTCATTATTAGGAAGTGGGTCTCCCATACTGTTTGCTTTGCAGTGAATGCAAGGGCTGCCAAAATTTTGGAGACACTCCAGTTGCCCTTGGAAGAGACATGGAGGATGGCCTCACAAAAAATGTTCCCATTAGAAAGGAGCGGGTCTCCCATAGTGTTTGCCTATGCTGTGAATGCAAGGGCTGCCAAAAATTTGGAGACACTCCAGTGCCCCTTGGAAGAGACGTGGAGGAGGGCCTCATAAAAAAATGTTCCCATTAGAAAGGAGCGGGTCTCCCATAGTGTTTGCCTATGCAGTGAATGCAAGGGCTGCCAAAAATTTGGAGGCACTCCAGTGCCTCTTGGAAGAGATGTGGAGGAGGGCCTCATAAAATATTGTTCCTATTAGAAAAGAGCAGGTCTACTTGTAATGCCTAAGTGTACAGGCTGACAAACATTTACCCCTGGGGATATACATGAACATATTGTCAAACAATTTTTATTTCACAGTTATCATAAACACCCTTCAAAAAAATTATGTGGGTGTTGCATCACGGACCACGGTCACCCTGGTGATATGGTGGTGGAGGATGAGGATGAGGAGAAGGAGGAGGACAACAGCAAATAGACAAAATCATATACCCTTGTGTGGGTGTGAAGAGGTGCATGGGAATAGACCTCCAAAAAAGACACTGAATTTGAGTTTATGTAACTCTACTATCATTTAGTGGTGTTGAAAAGTCTGGCCCAATCCAGCCCTTGTAATTTTTATAAGAGTCAGCCTGTCAGTATTTTCAGTTGACATGTGGATGCGCTTATCAGTTATAATTCCACCAGTGGCACTAAAAACCTGCGCTGACAAAACGCTAGCGGCAGGGCAGGCCAGGACCTCCAAGGCATAGAGAGTCAGTACATTCCATGTGTCCAGCTTGGATACCCAATAATTATAATCTACGAATGAATTACGGAGGACATTGCAACAGTCAGGAAGGTACTCCTTCAGCATCTTCCCAAACTTTGCACTCCTTGTGAGAGTACACCACACCTCAGGGCCTGTGCGATGATAGGGACTGGGAAAACTCTCCCAGAATTTTTACAGTGTTCCCCTGCCTCTGCTGGATTGGAGTTGTGTCTCCCTCGCCTCTACTCCTTGGTTGTTAAATTTTTTTAATAATTACACAACAATGGCCTTCTGGTACTGCCTCATTTTAGTGAACCTGTCCGCCTAGAGAATAAGCAATAGAAAGTTCTCCTTGTAGCGTGGGTCTAGAAGTGTCATCAACCAGTAATGACTGTCACCCAAAATTTGGAGAACACGAGGGTCAAGGTCAAGGCAGCGTAACATAAACTCAGCCATGGGTGCCAGACTGCTAACAGGCAAGACTTCCATGTCCTCACCAAGAGGACGACTGACCATGCTCTCCTCTTTCTTCTCCTCCTCCCTGTCCCTGTTGTGCAGGTAGTACTGTCTTTAGCGCATGAAACTAGCTCCTGTTCTTAATCCTCCTCATTGTCACCTAATCCACGTTGGGATGAGATGAGACTGGGTTGTGTGCAATCACCCTGTATGGTTCCTTGCTCCATCTCATCGTGCTCTGCTGCAATGCATCCTCTTTCATTGTGAGCAGAGAGTATTTCAGAAGACAGAGAAGCAGGATGGTGACGCTTATTATGGCATCATCACCGCTCACCATCTTGATGGAGTCCTCAAAGTTTTGGAGGATGGTACATATGTCTGACATTCATGTTCTCTCCTGAGGTCTTATGTGTGGAGTCTGAACTGAATACCGATGGCCTTGTTGATGCTAGTACTCAACAACTGCTATTTTCTGCTAACAAATCCTTCCTAACATCTGCAGTGTAGAGTTCCAACTCGTGGGGACATCACACAACAGTCAGTGAGCCGGAAGCTACAAAGGAGGAGGAAGCTGTAGCTGACTTTCTAAAATGGGCACACAGGCGGCGTACTTTGACAAGCAGAGTGAGCAGTTCCGGGTAGGTTTTGAGAAACCGCTGAACCACGAGTTTAAGCACATGGACTAGGCATGGTACGTGTGTGAGCTTGCCTTGCCACAAAGCCGCCACTAGGTTCCGGCCATTGTCACACATGACCATTCCTGGCTGTGGATTCAGCAGTGTCAACCACAGATCTGCCTGCTCTTTCAGAGCTGTCCACAACGCTTCAGCATTGTGCGGTTTGTCACCTAAGACATATTAGCTTCAGAACAGCCTGTTGCCGCATGGCTGAGGCAGTGCTACAGTTCTTCCAGCTTGCGACTGATGTGGTCATTTCGGAGATGAAGTTTAAGGAGGAGGAGGAGGAGGTGCAGGAGCTGTAGCATGTGGGTGCAACACTGATTGACCTAGGGCCCGCAATATTTAGCTTCGGGAGGACGTGTTCCATCCCAATGTCCGACTGAGTCCCGGCTTCCACTATGTTAACCCAGTGTGCCGTCAGCAAGATGTATCATCCCTGCCCACAAGCACTTGTCCACGTGTCCGTGGTTAGGTGGACTTTCCCAGTAACTGCATTGTTGAGGGCACGGCTAATATTGTGGGACACGTGCTTGTGTAATACAGTGATGGCACATTGGGAGAAAAGGTGGTGGCTGGGGACTGAGTACAGAGGGACAGCCGCCACCATCAGTTTGCGGAAAGCTTCCATCTCCACAAGCCAAAAAGGCAACATTTCTAGTGCAGTCGCAAAATGAGTGAATTTAGTAGTGTGCAGTGGGGCGTTGGCTGCCTATTTGCACTTGCATTCTAATGACTGGGGAATGGACAACTGAAATCTGCGCTGGGACAAAGACGTGGATGTGCTTGATGATGGTGCTAGTTGAGTGTGTGCAATGACAGGTGCAGGGCAGGAGGCATCTTTGTATGCACCATGGACAGTGGATTGACTTGCACGCACAACAGCGGAAGAAGCAGTTGTGTCACCCGCAGTCACTGTTCCTGGACCCTGAGGTTTGGCCCACAAAGTTGGGTGCTTTCCTGCCATGTGCCTAATCATGTTGGTGGTGGTCAGGCTGGTAGTTTTGCTACCCCTGCTGATGCTGGCCTGACAGGTGGTGCAAATGGCCTTTTTGAGGTTATCGGCAGAGTTTTTAAAAAACAACCAGACTCGGGAAGACCTAACAGTTGTACTGGCAATTTCCGCCGTGTTGGTGTTACGGGGAATGGTTGTCCACCTTCTTCCTGTGGCCACCACATTGCTTCTTCCTGCCTGTTTTAGGGTGCTATGCCTCCCTCCTCCTGTGTGCTGCGGTCCTTGCTCTCCATGTCCTCCTGCCAGGTTGGGTCACTTACTATATCATCTACCATCTCGTCTTCCACTTCCGCATCTTGGTCCTCCTCCTGACTTTCTGGCAATTGTGTCTCATCATTGTCCACTTTTTGCGACACTTTCCCACCGTCGCCTTCGTGTGACCGTGGCTGCTTAAATATTTGGGCATTTCTGCACGCAATCTCATCTTGCCCTGCTTCAAGTGGACCGGGCGAGAGGCCCGAATCTATAAATAGAAAAGTAAACAGCTCTTTGGAGTGTCCAAGTGTAGGATCAGTTGTCTCTGTGCAATCGGCATGGTGGGAGGAAGGAGGATCAGGGTGAGGAATATGTGGTCCAGGCTCACGGCTACTGAGACTTGACCATGTGGAAGACAGGGTGGTGGTGGCAAAGTGACTTTAAGCATTATCCGCTATCCAACCAATAACCGTTTGACACTGCTCTGGGTTCAATAGTGGTGTGCTGCTGTGGTCCCCTAGTAATTGGGACAGGAAGGTCGGGCGAGAAGATGTGGGTATTTGTTGTGGCACAATTTCATCTTGCCCATGGCCTCGGCCTCTGCATGCACCAACATCATCACCATCACGTCCAGTTCCCCGTCCCTTGCCATGCACCTTGCCCATTTTAAATGGAGGACAATATTTTCCACATTCACTACAAATGGCTGAATTTGGAGCAAACATATGTGTTCTATGTGACGACAAACCACAGTTTGAAATATCTGGCCTGTAGGTTTTTTTCAGAAAACTGGTGTCAATAACTTGGCTAAGACACTGCAACAAAATTTAAATGGAGGCCTGAAAAAGTTACAATTTTGAGGGCATTATGTGATACGCTTGACAGACAAACCATAGTTTGAAATACCTGGCCTGTAGGTAACAATTTTTGTTTTTTAGAAAACTGGTGTCAATAACTTGGCTAAGACACTGCAACAAAATTTAAATTAAGGCCTGAAATGGCATAATTGTGAGTGCACTATGTGATCTGTTTGGCGGACAAACTACAGTTTGAAATATCTGGCCTGTAAGTAACAATTTTTTTTTCAGAAAACTGGTGTAAATAACTTGACTAAGACACTGCAGCAAAATTTAAATTGAAGCCTGAAATGGCACAATTCTAAGTGCACTATGTGATCTTTTGACTGACAAACCACAGTTTGAAATATTTGGCCTGTAGGTAACAATTTTTTTTTCAGAAAGCTGATGTCAATAACTTGGCTAAGACGCTGCAACAAAATTTAAATTGTTCCTGAAATTGCACAAATTTGAGCGCACTATTTGATCGATTTGACAGACAAACCCCACTTTAAAATAGCTGGATTTTTAGCGCTGTAATATAAAAAGGAGCTGGCTGTATTCTGCAGTGCCAACAAGCAAATGGAGCAGAAAAACAGTGTTCTCTGGATTGCTTTTAAAGAAAATAATCAGGAATAAGAGCCCAAAAAAATTATTCCTGGCCCCTGATATCTGGGGCTATGTCTATAAATATCTGTGATAGAGAACCATAATCTCAAGCACAGACATAGAGGTTTGCTACAATGTCATAATTATTGTCCCTACCTGGAAAATTATGGGTAATACCCTAATGGAGCTGCTAACATACTAATTAGACACCAGAGAATGGAGCAAAACACTATCACAACGTTGAACAGTATCAAAAAATATCTGATTTTTATTATTGTGGAGTAGTAGAAATATTAAAATACAAGAATCATATGGAAATTCGTAAGAAACTCAAAGCAGTCAGAGTGGCATTGGATACACTGCTAGATGTCAAAAAAACTGCATAGTGAAACCATGGAAATGAGAGGGGAACATTTTGTTGAGATACTATATATTAACATACCTCATAGTCACAATAGTCAGTAACAAAATGAATACAGATCTCTATTCCCCATGTATTGACACTAACTCCACTCCCACTATTCATACAATATGTAGCAAATGCTATGTAGCATAATCAAGGTCCGGACCCCTGATTAAGATCGGGGAGGGCAAAGAAACAAAGTCACACCACAATGGCAATATTGTCAACTCACCCATACTGATGTCACTATGTAGATACGCGCCCCTACGCGCGTTTTGCAGTCGCTTCCTCAAGGGGCTGATGTATACTAAAAAAAACCCTCCTGATACCTTAAAATACCTTCCCAGAAGCTGGATAATGCATTGCACATGTGATTATCGCATCCGTACTCACTCGCGGCAACATAATGGCAGCGCGCTCCACTGACGTCAGTCGGGTGCACCCGTGGAGCGCGCTGCCATTATGTTGCCGCGAGTGAGTATGGATGCGATAATCACACGTGCAATGCATTATCCAGCTTCTGGGAAAGTATTTAAAGGGGTCAGGAGGTTTTTTTTTATTATACATCACCAGCACCGCCAGGAAGCACAGTGAGAAGAGATGGAGGCGGAACCAACACCTGACATGCGTACTGAGGACCAAACGGCGTGGCCATCTTGGATATGGTGAGAAATTCCCTTGGTTTCCCCCATACAAAATACATTGTAGATGAATATACCGCAGCTGACAGTCCAATTAATATCCTACAATGGATGATACTCAAACCTGTGTAATACCTGTGTCCCCCATACAGAATACATTAAAGAAAAATATGCCGCAAATGACAATATAATCGGTACCCCATAGTGGATAGTGTTCAAACCTGTGTTACACAGAATAACTCAAGTCATCAGTTTAATTTATCAAATAACTAATATCCGCGGCATAGTACGAAGTGTATAAAACATATAGTACTGCAATAATAGAGGACGGAGGAGGTGAGTATCTACAGTATACACAATTTACAAAATTGTAGTATAAAAGCAGAGACTAAAAGAGTCCTGAAAGATACATGAAATCACATATCCTACAATTTCCTCCCTTATTCTCAACATAATATAAACAAACGGACGCAGAACTCCAGCTATGGCGAGATGTAACATATGATCTGTGCCTGCTTCTTATCCATTCAGAAGATAAAGATGGGCAACGTTCCAAAAAAGTTCTTTTCAATGATTCTAATGCAAAACAGAGAGAATGAAACTTAAAAACAATAAAAACACAAAGCCTGGGGATCATTGATGCAGAGACGATATCCCCATCTATAAATATGATGCAAAACTGAGCTGCTCATTTGAACGCTATCCACTATGGGGTAGCGATTTGATTGTCATTTGCTGCATATTTTTCTTTAACGTATTCTGTATGGGGGACACAGGTATTACACAGGTTTGAGTATCATCCATTGTAGGATTTTAATTGGACTGTCAGCTGCAGTATATTCATCTACAATGTATTTTGTATGGGGCAACCAAGGGAATTTCTGCCCATATCCAAGATGACCGCGCTGTTTGGTCCTCAGTACGCATGTCAGATGTTGGTTCTGCCTCCTTCTCTTCTCGCGGTTCTGCCTGGCGGTGCTGCGCTCCACTGACGTCAGTCGGGTGCACCCGTGGAGCGCGCTGCCAGTGGCGTAACTAGAAATGGCGGGGCCCCACAGCAAAATTTTGAACGGAGCCCCCTCTCCCAAACGGGCGGCGGGGGGCGGGGTTCTGATAGTGGGCGGAGCCAATAGCAGTGGGCGGAGCAAATCACAGCAATTCTCTAGGCCCAAAAAATACTCTTCAGTCTCATAACGGCCAGCTTTTTGCCCAAATCAGAGCTGTATTTAAAGCAGACATTATGGAAACACAATATAATATAATGGACTGGTAGCAATGCAGCCCCCTTATGCTACCATTACTAGTAACCATGTCCCGCATAACTATTAATGCAGGCACATTATGCCCCCATAACTAGTAATAAGCCCTCTTATTCTCCCAGTCCCATCAGTAGTAATGTGCCCCTCAAGTAGTAATGCAGCCAAGAATGCAGAGTTATCACTCACACAGTATGTGCCCCCGTTAATCTTCGGTGGTATCTTCAGCTCCACAGTGGAGCACACTCACCACCAGTGTTCACCCTTCTGGGCGCCGCCGACGAGTGACGTCAGCAGCGTGATCACATGACATGATCACGCTGCAGACGTCGCTCTGACCCGGCGGTCAGAGCTTCAATTGTACTGGCGTCTGTATAGACACCAGTGCAATTGATTCCTGGGAGACAGCACGCAGCAGCTTCTCTGCGCCGGCTGTCAGCATGACAGCCAGCACAGGGAACCGCCGACTCTCAGGCCATGGGCGGCGGAACACAGCCGCAGGGGAGACAGCTGCAGCAGGGACGGGCCCCCTGCTAGCCCGGGCCCTATGGCAGCTGCTTCCCCTGCTTCCACGATAGTTCCACCCCTGCGCGCTGCCATTATGTTGCAGCGAGTGAGTATGGATGCGATAATCACACGTGCAATGCATTATCCAGCTTCTGGGAAGGTATTTAAAGGGGTCAGGAGGGTTTCTTTTATTATACATCAACCCCTCGAGGAAGCGACTGCGAAACGCAAGTAGGGGCGCGTATCTACATAGTGAAATCAGTATGGGTGAGTTGACACTATAGCCATTGTGGTGTGACTTTGTTTCTTTGCCCTCCCCGAACCTAATCAGGGGTCCGGACCTTGATTATGCTACATAGCATTTGCTACATATTGTATGAATAGTGGGAGTGGAGTTAGTGTCTATATATGGGGAATAGAGATCTGTATTCATTTTGTTACTGACTATTGTGACTATGAGATATGTTAATATATAGTATCTCAACATAATGTTCCCCTCTCATTTCCATGGTGTCACTATGCAGTTTTTTTTTACATCTAGCAGTGTATCCAATGCCACTCTGACTGTTTTGAGTTTCTTATGAATTTCCATATGATTCTTGTATTTTAATATTTCTACTACTCCACAATAATGAAAATCATATATTTTTTGATACTGTTCAATGTTGTGATGGTGTTTTGCTCCAATTCTCTGGTGTCTAATAAATATCTGTAATAGGCAGCAGCAGTAGACAGAACTGGAATGGATCCTCTTGCTATATGCCCTGAAGTCTGCCACATACACTGCCTGCCTGAGCGCCAAACATGCAGGGCAAGGATCCGAGCTCCCGCCGAGAAACCCCGGAAATACTCGTCGAGCTCCAAGCATCTCGAGCAGTGAGATGCTCGGGTGAGCACCGAGTAGTGATGAGCATGCTTGCTCATCACTACTCTTAAGGAATTTGAGTCGCACTTAGTACCAGGGCAATGGGGTACTCGGCACCGAGCCCATGAAAGTCTATGGGGTTTGTCACTGGCAGCGGGACTCGGTCCGTGGCCCTGGGCGCTCATACAATAGGGGATATTTACAGGGGATTATTAGGATAGGTAGTTCGTGACGCCACCTGTGGTATCTGGTCAATTGGACCAGCGCTGCTATAAGAATCTTCACAGGGGATGTTATGGGGCAGCTGGGTGGTAAGTCTCCCACAGGTGAGACTGGTCCCTGGAAGTCTATGGTGATGATGCAGGGTGTAATAATAATTCAGTCACACACAATGCAGCTTCTTTTCATACCTTTTACTGGTAGATGGTTCAAGCAGGTCCCGGGGAGCTGGTCGGGGTGGAGAGTGCACATTCGGGTAACCGCTGAGCAGGTTAGAGGCCTCCTTGACTTCCATATACATGTGAGTCCAACTTGCCTGAAGCGAAGTTAACTCTGAACTCTCCAGCTTTCTCAATAGCTGTCATGCCCGGCCAACATTGTGGTGGAGCCTTCTAAGTGGTGAGAACTAAGTTCTTACTTTTGTCTGCGCTTGACTCAAAGTCCCCGTTCTCCCTGACTCCGGTTACGTATTGACGCTTTGGGCTGCACTCTGCGACCTGTAGTCCAGATGCCTCCGGTTTTCTTGTTACTATGCTTAGAAACATTAGCAACGCTTCGGACCCCGGTGTCCGGCAATTTAGTGCAGGTAATCCAATACCTGTAGCACTTCTCTGTCTTCTCCACTGTGCCCTTCGCCCTGCTTCCCGCTCTTAACATAAGCACTTGTAGCTTTTCAAGGAAATGTCAGCTTTCTCCCAGAGCTTGCTGCACAGCTCTCAGTATCCTCCAAGTCCAGACTGGACTGAGACTGAATGGCTGCTCTGTCCTTAGACAGAAGCTAACTGACTGAAATCCAACGGAACACTAACTCCCTAATTGCTACGTGTCACTCCCTCTTATACCTCAG
Organism: Oophaga sylvatica; assembly: GCA_033576555.1. Lineage (NCBI taxonomy): Eukaryota > Metazoa > Chordata > Amphibia > Anura > Dendrobatidae > Oophaga > Oophaga sylvatica. The sequence continues at coordinate 20,486 of JARQOD010002125.1, forward strand.
ATGGGTGTGTCTGAAAGAGTGAGTGGCAGTGAATGCATATCAAGCGTTGCGATTACCTTCCTGTGCACTCTCCTGGATTTTTATGTGTGCCTGCATAGCTGGGCCACACATCCCCCCTTGATTAAACACAGCACTCCCGGGCTGTAAAAGAGAAAAAGAAAAACATTTTTGTTTTGCATTAACCAACAACATTTTAACTCTTCCCATCCGGGAGGTAAGAATTCTTGAACTTTACAATTTGTACAATGAAGAATACAAAAGTATCAAAATATCAAGACATTCTCATAAATACAAGATACTTGTGGAGGACCCGCACCAAAAACCTCCCACGTGGGTCCTGGGTGGGCTGCAGGACTTCTGACTGCAGACCTCACTCTAGGCCACACCATACGGGTTTTTCTTCAGAGGTAGTTGTGGTAGTTAGGTTTCATGTAAAACCAAGATAATGCACCGTAGCGCAACTATTTACAAAGACAAGTTCTTGGGCTGGCATAGTCCACAGCCTCTCAGTCCATGAAGGGTTAAATCACATATATACATTTCAAGTATTCATCAATTCTTCACCTATATCTCAATAACTCACTTTACTTGCTTTACCCAACCGGGGTATTTTATGCAAACTATGCAGTCTTTATCACATTTACTTGTTAGCTTTTTGAACTCTTTACCCAGCCGGGTATTCTACGTAATATGTAAACACTATACATACACATTATCAAACTTTATACAATTTTTAGATGCGGTAAACCCCTGTCTGGGTCCTACCGGTCTTCACTTTTCTTGCTAATTTTGATAACGTCTTCCACTCCTGGGGCTGGAACGATGCAATGTTCCTTAGAACGCATTACAAATATGTCATGGCCTGCTATCATCGTTTGCGTGGCCACAGTTCTCATCTTAACGGGGGACCCAACGGGTATGTCTTTGCTGTAAGACACTGATTGCGTCGCTGCAATGGCCACATTAACTTGCGATGCAGAGTAGGGCGATGCAGAATAGGTCGCCGATTGCGATTCAGTGTAGGTCGCCGATTGCGATGCTGAGTAGGTTGCCGATTGCGATGCTGGGTAGGTCGCCGATTGCGATGCAGAGGGCAATGCCGGGGCACGGCCTGGTGCGGTGGGAGCTCGGAACTGGGACGCTTCGGTACTGGCGTCGGGGACGGGGTCACTGACGATGGAGACGTTTAGGGCATACCACCCCTTTAAACACCAGTGACGGGTGTAGCTCACTATGTCCCCATTTATCAGGTCCCTCCCAGGATGACCGATGGGCAAGTGGGACTCCACGTCCCGGCAGCTCACAAAGACCCCCGCATAGAGGCCCGGCTCGCGGATAAAGCCCCAGCCCTTGCGGAGCTGAAACTCGGTGACGCACCCCTGCCGCCGCGGTTCCCGTCGGGTACCTTTGTCTCTGCGGACGGTCTCCTTATCAGCGATGAACTCCTCATGCTGCCGTTGTCGGGACCGCTGGATGTTTCTCTCTTCCTCCTGCTGCCGTTTCACTCTCTCGCTGTGCTGCCAGGCGTTTCCGGTTTGGAGGTCGTAAGTCACGTCGTCCAGACGCTCCATCTCATCCCAGTCGATTTCTGGCAATGACGGCTGGGACCCCTCCGGTGACCTTACCGGGGAACCGTACTCCGCTGTGGCCTCCTGGCCTGGCTGGCACTCCGGACCGGGCAGTGCCTCCTCAGCCTCCTTCTCCTCCACCTCCGCATCGGTGGGGTCAGGTGCAGCACTTTTGGGGGCAGCCTCCGATCTCTCTTTAGCCTTTTTCAGCAGGGAACTTGGGAAATCAGGAGACGGCGTTATGCTTGTGGGAGAGAACACTGCGTCCCACAGCAGCCGCTGTGTCTGGGCACGCCAGCGTCTCTCCGTCTCCTTTAAATCTGTATGACTCTGGAGCTTCCTTCTTAGCTCCGCGTTCTCCTTCTGCAGCTTCAGCATGGCGGGGTCGGTGTCCCGATCTGGGGACAGCTCTGGCACAGGCCGTAAATCTTCAGGGGAGCAGGGCCTGCCTGCCACTGCTCCACTGCATAGCTGCTCTTGTCCTTCTGCCACCTCTCCCCAGGCCAGACTGTAGTTTCCATCAGGAACAATCCGGTCTCTTCCATGGAGGCGGGATTTGCGTCTCCTCCTCTTCGCATAGAGGATGAAGAGGAGGCGGATTTCTTTAGCAGTGGGGCAGGACCGCACATTATAGTAGCATTTGGAGAGGGCGGCCATAACTTTCGCGCCACAGGGGGGGTACACGCCCACGAATGCACGCCCACCTTCTTCACCAGCGCCTCAGGGCGCCAACATGGCGGCAAAATGGCGGTATTTGGCGCCAAATGCAGCAAACTGTCTTTTTCACCAAACAGTTCAATATAGGCACACAGGACTCACAATTGCAAGTTTCGCATCCTGTTCGTGACGCCAAAGATGAGTCGCACTTAGTACCAGGGCAATGGGGTACTCGGCACCGAGCAAATGAAAGTCTATGGGGTTTGTCACTGGCAGCGGGACTCGGTCCGTGGCCCTGGGCGCTCATACAATAGGGGATATTTACAGGGGATTATTAGGATAGGTAGTTCGTGACGCCACCTGTGGTATCTGGTCAATTGGACCAGCGCTGCTATAAGAATCTTCACAGGGGATGTTATGGGGCAGCTGGGTGGTAAGTCTCCCACAGGTGAGACTGGTCCCTGGAAGTCTATGGTGATGATGCAGGGTGTAGTAAGAATTCAGTCACACACAATGCAGCTTCTTTTCATACCTTTTACTGGTAGATGGTTCAAGCAGGTCCCGGGGAGCTGGTCGGGGTAGAGAGTGCACATTCGGGTAACCGCTGAGCAGGTTAGAGGCCTCCTTGACTTCCATATACATGTGAGTCCAACTTGCCTGAAGCGAAGTTAACTCTGAACTCTCCAGCTTTCTCAATAGCTGTCATGCCCGGCCAACATTGCGGTGGAGCCTTCTAAGTGGTGAGAACTAAGTTCTTACTTTTGTCTGCGCTTGACTCAAAGTCCCCGTTGTAAGGTTCTGTGTACATGTTCCTGAAACTCAGTTTGTTCGTCAGCCATTTTACTTTCTGTCTTGCTGCAGCTATCTTGCCCTCAGTCAATATGGAGTTTCCAGCTTGCATGTTCCCGCCCTGATTCTCTCCTTTTGCTTCTTAAGCAGCCACAGCTGAGCAATCAGTGCTTCAGAATCTAGCCTGCAGTGAACCTGTGCCCTGACTCCTGAAGCCTTGGACCTTGTACTCCAGCTATTCCTACTGAGGAACTCTGAAGCACTTGTGGACTCTGAACCCTGCTCTTTGAAAGACCCACGTTTGCATGGACTTACGGTAACAGAGAAGAAGATCCTGAACCTGTTGTGGAGAGTGATTGCTGAGCTTAGATTACTCTGGCCTGCTGTGTCTCCTGCTTCTGTGTCTGCAAACTGTGTGACTATTTTTGCCAACTTGTATGAAGTAATACAAGACTTTCTATATCAAACCTGTGTCTCATGTATTTTCATCGCACCCAAGCACAAGACGCTATATGAACTGTACTATACACATTACAAGATTCTGAAGCCAAACGTTAGTGTCTGCTGGGTCTGGAAAGGCTGTGTCTGCTGTAACTGTGGATATCGGATGTCCGGTTGTACTTTCTGTGATGACAGTGGTTGTGACTTCTCACAACCATTCCAGGTGAGCAATTCCCTTAAGTTTTTTTTTCTGCAGTGTTACCACAGGTAAACACTATTGTTTTTTTTTTTCTTTTCTCTTTTTTGTCTGCTGTAACTGTGGATATCAGATGTCCGGTTGAACTTTCTGTGATGACAGTGGTTGTGACTTCTCACAACCATTCCAGGTGAGCAGTTCCCTTAATTTTTTTTTCTCTCTGCAGTGTTACCACAGGTAAACACTATTGTTTTTTTTTTTCTCTTCTCCTCTCCTTCCAGTACTCCTGTTTTAAAAGATCTGGAAAATGGAGGCCCGCATAAAGGAACTTTGCGGAGTGACTGATAATATCCTTGCAGATTTGCAGAATATAAAGACCCGTTTTGCAAGCCTACAGGACCTCATTAATCACAATTTGCAAGTGTTTGGACAGACTGCCCAGGATTTGCGAGCCAGGATTGAGGCTCTAGAGGAGCGAGTCCAGGCTCCTGCCGTAGCCCCGAGTTCTGGGATTCCCAAGTTGCCCCCTTTTCGTTTTGGCGGTGAACGTGAGAAATTCAGGGGATTTATTAATCAATGCAATCTTTTTTTTCTGCACATGCTTCACAATTTCCCACTGAACGATCTAAGGTGCTTACTATAATTATGTTGCTTACCAACAAGGCTTTGATGTGGGCAAACCCTCTGATTGAGACGGAGGATGATTGTTTGAATCACCTTGATGCTTTTATTTCAGCCATGGGGCAGGTGTTTGATGACCCCAATCGAGGTGCAACAGCTGAAGCAGCCATGTTAGCTTTGCGCCAAGGTAAGCACTCGGTAGCTGAATATGCCTTGGATTTCAGGAGATGGGCCCTTGATACCACCTGGGACAGTTCCGCCAAAAAATCTATTTTTCGAAAGGGGTTATCTCCACTGATTAAGGATGAACTTGCTCGTGCCGACCCTCCCACTGCGTTAGGTGACTTTATTAACTACTGCATCCGTATTGATACTCGTCTGACTGAACGCAGGCAAGAGAGATGGTTCGAAAGCAATCGCACTAACCTTTTCCTACCTTCCTCTCCAGCTAAGGAACCTTTGAGTAGGATTACACGGGAACCTGAACCTGAACCCATGCAGGTAGACTCTTTACAACGACGGGTTAGTGATGCACGCAAGGAACATCGTTTTAAGGAGAATCTATGTTTCTATTGTGGTAAGTCAGGGCACTTCATTATAAACTGCCCCAGCCGTTCTCGTAAGACTACTGCAGCACTCATTCATTGTGAGTGTTGCGAGAGGGGATCTGTCAGGTCCGAGCCTCAGGCTCCAGAGAGATCTGCAGCAACAGATCTTGATTTCTCGGACTTAAACTCCGTTACCTCTGAGGACGTTGACTGTGTAAACGCTGCCATTTTTCAAGTTTCCTCAGCGGTGTCCCAGCTGAGTTGTAAGAAAAACAATTCTCATTGCTTTCTTTCCATCAAACTCTGGGTTGACTCAGCTTGGGTGTCTAGCTCTGCTATGATCGACTCAGGGGCAAGTGGAAATTTTATGGATGTCTCCTTTGCTCTGAAACAGGGGATACGTTCAGTGAAGAAGGCTACTCCAGTACAGATGGAAACTGTGGATGGCTCCCTGCTGACCTCTGGACCAGTGGATCAGGAAACAGAGCCTTTGAGGGTTCTCATGGGTAAAAATCATCAAGAGAAACTGTCCTTTATGCTTATCTCTTCTCCCCACTTTCCCATTATTCTAGGGCTACCATGGCTGCAGGCTCAGAATCCTACCATTAACTGGGAGACCAAGGAATTACACTTTCCAGAGAAACAGATGAGTCCAAAAGTTTCAGCTTGCTCTGTTCCTAAAGGAACCATGTCAGTCCCTGAACTACCAGCTGTATACCAGGACTATGTGGATTTATGTGACAAGAAGAACGCTGACCAGCTTCCTCCTCACCGTCCATATGATTGTCCAATTGAATTATTGCCTGGAGCAGAGATACCTTTTGGTAAGATCTACCCCCTGGCGGGGCCCGAGCTAAAGGCTTTAAAGGATTACATAGACGAAAATCTATCCAAGGGCTTCATACGCCCCTCTTCATCTCCTGCAGGTGCACCCATCTTCTTTGTAAAGAAGAAAGATGGATCTCTGAGACCCTGCGTAGATTATAGGGAACTAAATAAGGTTACTATTAGAAACCGTTATCCATTGCCTTTAATCCCTGAGTTATTGGAGAGAGTGCGACATGCCAAAATTTTCTCTAAACTAGATCTTCGTGGGGCCTATAACTTAGTCCGTATTAGACCTGGGGATGAATGGAAGACTGCATTCAGGTCACGCTATGGACACTTTGAATATCTAGTTATGCCTTTTGGTCTGAGTACCGCCCCAGCCACTTTCCAACACTTGGTGAATGACATCTTCAGGGATCTCCTAGATACATTCGTGTTGATTTATTTGGATGATATTCTAATTTTTTCTAACTCCACAGAGGAACATCATGGACATGTGAGAATGGTCTTGGAACGTCTAAGACAAAATCATCTTTACATCAAACTTGAAAAGTGTGAATTCCATAGGACCGAAATTCAATTTCTGGGTATGTACTGTCTACACAAGGAATTAGTATGGATGGAAGCAAAACCCAAGCCATCAAGGATTGGCCAAGTCCTAGAAATGTGAAGGAGGTACAGCGCTTCATCGGGTTTGCCAACTTCTATAGACGTTTCATTAGGAATTTCTCTGAGGTAGTGTCACCTATCACCCAACTTACCCGGAAAGAGTCTAGGTTCTCCTGGACTCCCCAAGCCCAGGAAGCATTTTCCCGTCTAAAAGATAAATTTACCACTGCACCTATCCTAGTACATCCCAACCCCGAGCTTGCCTTCATAATAGAGGTGGATGCTTCAGACTGTGCCGTTGGAGCTATACTCTCTCAGAGAACAGGTGAGAAGAATGTCTTGCATCCCTGTGCCTTCTTTTCCCAGCAGTTGTCTTCGGCTGAGAGGAACTACGATGTGGGCAATAGAGAGTTGTTGGCCATTATTGCCGCCTTCAAAGAATGGAGACACCTTCTTCAGGGAGCTGCACAGCAAATAGTCGTCCTGACAGACCATCGTAACCTTGAATTTATCAGGTCGACTAAGTGCCTGACTCCTCGCCAGGCTCGCTGGAATCTTTTCTTAAACCAATTTAATTTTATCATTTCTTATAGACCAGGATCGCGCAATGGAAAGGCTGATGCACTCTCTAGGATTTACTCAGCAGAGACACGTCCAATTACTCCTCCTAAGACTATTCTTCCTGACTCTAGATTCCTAGGAGTGATTCATAATCAAGACCTACTTAAGGACATCAAGGAAGCATACCATGCGGATTCCTTTTTGGCACAACCCCCAAGGGACGTAAGTCTTGTCTTTAAGAATGGTGTGTGGATTCAGGGACAACGCCTGTATATTCCTGAAACAGTCAGATTGAGAGTATTGCAACTCATTCACGATTCCAAGATAGCTGGGCATAGAGGAATTCTAAAGACACAGGAATTCCTTTCTCGTTTCTTTTGGTGGCCCACTTGCAGGAAGGATGTTTTAAACTATGTCACTTCATGTGAAGTCTGTGCAAGATGCAAAACACCTCGCTCCTCACCAACTGGTCTGTTACAGCCTCTTCCCACCCCGTCCCGCCCGTGGGGATCCATTTCTATGGACTTCATTGTGGAGTTACCAACCTCTCAAGGGAAGAACACCATTCTAGTGGTGGTTGACCGTCTAACAAAGGCAGCTCATTTTATCCCTTGTGTCGGCTTACCCACTGCAAAACAGACATCAGATTTGATGATTAAAGATGTGTTTCGCTTACATGGAGTACCGGATGAGGTTATTTCGGATCGAGGGGTGCAATTCACTTCTAGGTTTTGGCAAAATTTCTGTGCAGCATTGGACATTAAAGTAAACCTTTCTTCTGCTTTTCATCCCCAGACTAATGGACAGACCGAACGAACCAATCAAACCCTGGAGCAGTATCTCCGCTGCTTTATCTGCCACCTACAGGATGATTGGGTGGATCTACTTCCATTAGCTGAGTTCTCTTATAACAACTCTCAGAGTGCGTCCACTAAGCAGTCTCCTTTTTACTCTAATCTAGGTTATCATCCTAACATTCTACCACGATTTCCCATAGAAACGCCTTTACCAGCAGTGGCTGAAAGAATCACGTCTTTACAGAAGAATATGGATCTTCTAAAGGAGAATCTGGAATCGGCTCAGGAAAGGTACAAGAAAGCAGCAGATAAATTTCGTAAACCTGCACCAGCTTTCAAGGTAGGAGACTTGGTCTGGCTGTCAACCAGAAATCTTAAGTTAAGGATTCCATCGTCTAAGTTGGGACATAAGTACATTGGACCCTATAAAATCAGTAAAATTATAAGTGCCGTTGCTTGTCGTCTTCAACTGCCCAGAACTATGAGAATCCACCCTGTCTTTCATGTATCCCTACTAAAGGCTGCGACACCCAATACGTTTCCTGGACGTTCTTCTCCTTGCCCTGACCCAGTGCTAGTCGATGGTCAGGAAGAATTTGTGGTGGAAAGGATTTTAGATTCCAGGTTGTATAGAAATCAGTTACAATATCTGATTAAATGGCAGGGCTACCCAGTGGAGGACAACTCATGGGAACCAGTCAATAACGTTAATGCTCCTCGCTTGCTCCGTCAGTTTCATCAGAGGTACCCACACAAGCCTGGTCTGAGGTCATCCGGAGGTTGTCCCTAAGGGGGGAGTAATGTAAGGTTCTGTGTACATGTTCCTGAAACTCAGTTTGTTCGTCAGCCATTTTACTTTCTGTCTTGCTGCAGCTATCTTGCCCTCAGTCAATATGGAGTTTCCAGCTTGCATGTTCCCGCCCTGATTCTCTCCTTTTGCTTCTTAAGCAGCCACAGCTGAGCAATCAGTGCTTCAGAATCTAGCCTGCAGTGAACCTGTGACCTGACTCCTAAAGCCTTGGACCTTGTACTCCAGCTATTCCTACTGAGGAACTCTGAAGCACTTGTGGACTCTGAACCCTGCTCTTTGAAAGACCCACGTTTGCATGGACTTACGGTAACAGAGAAGAAGATCCTGAACCTGTTGTGGAGAGTGATTGCTGAGCTTAGATTACTCTGGCCTGATGTGTCTCCTGCTTCTGTGTCTGCAAACTGTGTGACTATTTTTGCCAACTTGTATGAAGTAATACAAGACTTTCTATATCAAACCTGTGTCTCATGTATTTTCATCGCACCCAAGCACAAGACGCTATATGAACTGTACTATACACATTACACCCGTTCTCCCTGACTCCGGTTACGTATTGACGCTTTGAGCTGCACTCTGCGACCTGTAGTCCAGATGCCTCCGGTTTTCTTGTTACTATGCTTGAAACACTAGCAACGCTTCGGACCCCGGTGTCCGGCAATTTAGTGCAGGTAATCCAATACCTGTAGCACTTCTCTGCCTTCTCCACTGTGCCCTTCGCCCTGCTTCCCGCTCTTAACATAAGCACTTGTAGCTTTTCAAGGAAATGTCAGCTTTCTCCCAGAGCTCGCTGCACAGCTCTCAGTATCCTCCAAGTCCAGACTGGACTGAGACTGAATGGCTGCTCTGTCCTTAGACAGAAGCTAACTGACTGAAATCCAACGGAACACTAACTCCCTAATTGCTACGTGTCACTCCCTCTTACACCTCAGATGGGTGTGTCTGAAAGAGTGAGTGGCAGTGAATGCATATCAAGCGTTGCGATTACCTTCCTGTGCACTCTCCTGGATTTTTATGTGTGCCTGCATAGCTGGGCCACACAGATTGACTATAGGTGATAATGAAACTATATTTTATCCTATTCATGGCTTAGGATCATTAGGTTCAGCATTTTTCCTTATCAGGCAATATTTTTGAGTGAGTATTTTAGTGCGTTTACAGGCATCTTTTAAACTGGGGTAATTTTCTTCTAGAATCTACTCTTGAGCATTTTTGCTTCTTTCTCATAATCATGATCATAGGTACAATTCTAGCTATTAATGTATACAATGTATACAATTTTTAGATGTTTATTGGTAACAATCCTGCCCTGCGCATTCTTAGAGAGCGTGAAATCAAGATAGTTGATTTCTGTCTCTGAGAAATTCTATCCCTAAGTGTTCTTATTGTGGTTGTGAACAAACATTTCCATCTCCAAATGAGTTTCAGTCCAGATAAAAAGTAAAACATCAATATAACGCCTATAAAAATGTATGTGTCCCTTTGACAGGAGGGTCACCCTTATGAAAAAATTTGCGTAACTTGGATGAATTGAGTATCCATCGCACAGCCCCTCAATTATCGATAGGACTCACCCCTGAAGGTAAAAGTATTATGTTCCAATATAAGTAAAATACTCTATACGATAAAGTGATCTTGTGAATCAGGAAGGGAGGTATCAAGTATGAGGTCATGTTTCAATAGCTGAAAGTCCCAACTGGTTTCTAATGTTGGTATATAACAAAGTAACTTCTAATTAAAGAAAGGAATAGTGGGAGGGAAGAATCAACTAATTCAGTTCCAGAATTATTTGTGACAGATCACCTAGGAGAGTTTTGTAACATAGGGCTGAAACCGTAAATCTATGTAATGGCACAAATTGGCTGTAATAGAATTAATGCCCAATATGATTCGACGGCCAGGGGTGGGTAAGGCTTTTGTGAACTTTGGGTAAAAGTAACAGTGAGGGGTTTGATAATTTTTAATGAGGTTTGGGGATTTACATGGAAATCTCGACGTAGACGCTCAACTGAGAACACAGGATAAATGTGACATGGGCCTTGATCTGATTTTTTGGAGGTGGAATGAACATAAGGACAGCAGTAGAAGAACAGTAATTATTTTTATTTTTGCGCGGTTCACCATGCAGTATAAGCTGTAAGATGGTTTTATTCTTTGAGTTGAGGCGATTCCAGTGATATCAGATTTTTACAGGTTTTTTTTATGTATTTTTCAGCTATCATGCAGTAAAAATGCTTTTTTATTAAAAAAAATTGTTATTTCGTTGCCATATTCTGAGAGTTATAACTTTTTTATTGTTTGAAGTAAAGAACTGAATGAATTCTTATCTTTTATAGAACGAGTTGCAGATTGTTTTGTACCATGTTAAGGCACATAAAGTTTTTGAACAGCGGTGACATCAGTAACTACACCGCTCTTCAGAGTTGCCAAGTCTCTTAAAGTGCAGCAGTACTTGGTGGCTCTGATAATCAGTGTAAATACTGACATCACCACTGTTCAAGGCTGCCAGGTCTCGATGAGCTACATGAGAGCAGGGAACTCTTATTAGCGGTGACGTCAGTAACCATCGCCTGTGAACAGCAGTAACTTAACTTACTGCTATTCACAGTCGCCAGGGACGGATTCAGGGAACCCCATGGACTATGTCAGAACTGTGTGGCAACAGTTTTATCTAACATATTGGTGAACGAGGCACCATCTCTTGTTTTGTTTCTATCGTTTTATGTTTTTCAGGTATCTGACAGACACCTCTCCATTACTAACCCCAGAGCATGATGCCAGCTATTATTTTTGACAAATCATAGTTGTCATCAACCCCAACTACCATTACTCAGATTGTAACTGCACCAGTGCAATCTGGAAGAGCCAGAATTGTTGCATCTCATGTGATGCACCAATTCTGGGGTGACTGCAGGCCTTTCCAGCCTGATGATATCAGCTCACAGCTGTCTGCTTTACCTTTGCTGGTTATCAATAATAGGGGGGGACCCCACATTGCCTTTTTAGATTCTTTATTTCTATAATAGGTAAAATAAAGCTAGACAGACACTAAAGGGTGCTAGTTTATTATATGTGGGGGGTTTGTGAAATTATTTATCTACAGGCTATCTATCTATTCTATCCATCTATCTATTCTATATGTCTATTCTATCTATCATCTACTGTATCTATTTATTCTGTATATCTATTATAGCTAGCCTACCTATACGAAAAAGGGGTTATGGGACAGCAACACTTAACTTCTAGTCACAGTGGGCTCTAAGCCTCCACAAATCTGATCCATAGGATAAACCATAAAAAGAAGGCAGCACTCCAATTCTAAATTTTAAATTGCAGCGTGTTAGGGGTCGAGTTCCCACTCCTGCACAAGGGGAATCTCGAGTTATCCCCGCTGCGGTCTCCCATCCGTCTCCGGCCGCAGTGAAACCTGCTCAGCAGAGACGTTGGTCCCAGCGTCTCGCTCAGTCTTGTGCTGTGCAGAGGATGACTGCTGCCACTCCAGGTAATGCCATTGTAACTAGTGCAAGTCAGCGGCAAGCAGACTCAGTTGGGACTAAGTCCTATGCTTTCTGTTGTGAATGGGTTTGAGATGAGTTCTGAGCAGAGGCTCCCTCTGGTGGTTACAAGCGGTGCTAGTCTGTCCAGTGAAGATTGTGAGGACTGGGAATCAGGTGTTACTGACTGGTCTTATATAAGGGAGTCACCTTCCCATCAGGGTTGCCGGTGATCAATTGTTCTGGTCTGAATCCTTTATTCCAGTTTCCCTTGTAGCCTGCTGTGTCGTGTCTGCATCTCCTGCTACAGATAAGACATTTTCTTCTTTTGTGTTTGTGCTATATTTTTGCATTTTGTCCTGCACTTCTGTGGGGGCCTTCAGGGTCCCCTCCGGGGGCTTCTGCCCTCTCAGTTTTGTTCAGCCACTGATGTTTCTACTTTTGCTTTTTCCAGTTTTTTCAGTGGCTGCTGTTTTGATTTTGTTACACCAGAGAACTAATTTAGGTGGTAGAGGTCGTGTGATCTCAGGTGTTTTTGAAATTAGTAGAGTTGGTGCTTTTCAGGGTTTTCTGGGATTGCAGTAAGTACCCTTCCTGTCCTTTTCTATTTAGATAGTTTGGGCCCCAGCGTTTGCTCATACTATTTTCTTTCTGTGTCAGTATTTCATCTTGTCTAACCGCCATTACATGTTTGGGGGCTTTCTATTATCTTTGGGGTTCTGCTCCGGGGCAGATAGCTTTCCTATATCTATCTTTAGGTGTAGTTAGTTTCTCAGGCTGTGACGTGGCGTCTAGGACCAACGTAGGAACGCTCCACGGCTGCCTCTAGTTGTGGTGGTTAGTCAGGGTACTGCAATCTCATTGTAATGTATGTAGTACAGTTCATATAGCGTCTTGTGCTTGGGTGCGATGAAAATACATGAGACACAGGTTTGATATAGAAAGTCTTGTATTACTTCATACAAGTTGGCAAAAATAGTCACACAGTTTGCAGACACAGAAGCAGGAGACACAGCAGGCCAGAGTAACTTAAGCTCAGCAATCACTCTCCACAACTGGTTCAGGATCTCTTCTCTGTTACCATAAGTCCATGCAAACGTGGGTCTTTCAAAGAGCAGGGTTCAGAGTCCACAAGTGCTTCAGAGTTCCTCAGTAGGAATAGCTGGAGTACAAGGTCCAAGGCTTTAGGAGTCAGGTCACAGGTTCACTGCAGGCTAGATTCTGAAGCACTGATTGCTCAGCTGTGGCTGCTTAAGAAGCAAAAGGAGAGAATCAGGGCGGGAACATGCAAGCTGGAAACTCCATTTTGACTGAGGGCAAGATAGCTGCAGCAAGACAGAAAGTAAAATGGCTGACGAACAAACTGAGTTTCAGGAACATGTACACAGAACTTACATTACTCCCCCCTTAGGGACAACCTCCGGATGACCTCAGGCCAGGCTTGTGTGGGTAGCTCTGATGAAACTGACGGAGCAAGCGAGGAGCATTAACGTTATTGACTGGTTCCCATGAGTTGTCCTCCACTGGGTAGCCCTGCCATTTAATCAGATATTGTAACTGATTTCTATACAACCTGGAATCTAAAATCCTTTCCACCACAAATTCTTCCTGACCATCGACTAGCACTGGGTCAGGGCAAGGAGAAGAACGTCCAGGAAACGTATTGGGTGTCGCAGCCTTTAGTAGGGATACATGAAAGACAGGGTGAATTCTCATAGTTCTGGGCAGTTGAAGACGACAAGCAACGGCACTTATAATTTTACTGATTTTATAGGGTCCAATGTACTTATGTCCCAACTTAGACGATGGAATCCTTAACTTAAGATTTCTGGTTGACAGCCAGACCAAGTCTCCTACCTTGAAAGCTGGTGCAGGTTTACGAAATTTATCTGCTGCTTTCTTGTACCTTTCCTGAGCCGATTCCAGATTCTCCTTTAGAAGATCCATATTCTTCTGTAAAGACGTGATTCTTTCAGCCACTGCTGGTAAAGGCGTTTCTATGGGAAATCGTGGTAGAATGTTAGGATGATAACCTAGATTAGAGTAAAAAGGAGACTGCTTAGTGGAGGCACTCTGAGAGTTGTTATACGAGAACTCAGCTAATGGAAGTAGATCCACCCAATCATCCTGTAGGTGGCAGATAAAGCAGCGGAGATACTGCTCCAGGGTTTGATTGGTTCGTTCGGTCTGTCCATTAGTCTGGGGATGAAAAGCAGAAGAAAGGTTTACTTTAATGTCCAATGCTGCACAGAAATTTTGCCAAAACCTAGAAGTGAATTGCACCCCTCGATCCGAAATAACCTCATCCGGTACTCCATGTAAGCGAAACACATCTTTAATCATCAAATCTGATGTCTGTTTTGCAGTGGGTAAGCCGACACAAGGGATAAAATGAGCTGCCTTTGTTAGACGGTCAACCACCACTAGAATGGTGTTCTTCCCTTGAGAGGTTGGTAACTCCACAATGAAGTCCATAGAAATGGATCCCCACGGGCGGACGGGGTGGGAAGAGGCTGTAACAGACCAGTTGGTGAGGAGCGAGGTGTTTTGCATCTTGCACAGACTTCACATGAAGTGACATAGTTTAAAACATCCTTCCTGCAAGTGGGCCACCAAAAGAAACGAGAGAGAAATTCCTGTGTCTTTAGAATTCCTCTATGCCCAGCTATCTTGGAATCGTGAATGAGTTGCAATACTCTCAATCTGACTGTTTCAGGAATATACAGGCGTTGTCCCTGAATCCACACACCATTCTTAAAGACAAGACTTACGTCCCTTGGGGGTTGTGCCAAAAAGGAATCCGCATGGTATGCTTCCTTGATGTCCTTAAGTAGGTCTTGATTATGAATTACTCCTAGGAATCTAGAGTCAGGAAGAATAGTCTTAGGAGGAGTAATTGGACGTGTCTCTGCTGAGTAAATCCTAGAGAGTGCATCAGCCTTTCCATTGCGCGATCCTGGTCTATAAGAAATGATAAAATTAAATTGGTTTAAGAAAAGATTCCAGCGAGCCTGGCGAGGAGTAGGCACTTAGCCGACCTGATAAACTCAAGGTTACGATGGTCTGTCAGGACGACTATTTGCTGTGCAGCTCCCTGAAGAAGGTGTCTCCATTCTTTGAAGGCGGCAATAATGGCCAACAACTCTCTATTGCCCACATCGTAGTTCCTCTCAGCCGAAGACAACTGCTGGGAAAAGAAGGCACAGGGATGCAAGACATTCTTCTCACCTGTTCTCTGAGAGAGTATAGCTCCAACGGCACAGTCTGAAGCATCCACCTCTATTATGAAGGCAAGCTCGGGGTTGGGATGTACTAGGATAGGTGCAGTGGTAAATTTATCTTTTAGACGGGAAAATGCTTCCTGGGCTTGGGGAGTCCAGGAGAACCTAGACTCTTTCCGGTAAGTTGGGTGATAGGTGACACTACCTCAGAGAAATTTCTAATGAAACGTCTATAGAAGTTGGCAAACCCGATGAAGCGCTGTACCTCCTTCACATTTCTAGGACTTGGCCAATCCTTGATGGCTTGGGTTTTGCTTCCATCCATACTAATTCCTTGTGTAGACAGTAGAGTTGAGCGATACTTTCCGATATCCAAAAGTATCGGAATCGGAATGGTATCGCCGATACACAAAAAATATCGGTGATACCCGATACCGATACCGGAAGTCCCATGTAAGTCTATGGGAACAAAATATCGAAATAAAAAAAACCCCATTCTTGCCTTGTAGGTTAATTGTACATGAAGGAAAACAACAAAGAGTAATGTAGAATGTATTGGGGGAGGTTGAGGAGACATTAAAGGCATAGATGTTTAACCCAATCCAATGGAATAGCATTAATTTTTTTTTTTTAGGAAATACGTTCGGATTGACGAAGAAATTCACAATGTTGTTAACCTTTTTTCTATTTTGTCAAATATGTCTGTTTCACAACTTCCATGGTCTTCACCTTTTTAACTTTTCACACACTTTCTCCTTCATAATCTTCAGCAGCATCATCTTTCTCATCAAATTATTCTTCATCTTCACCTTCTTAATCTTCTAAAACTTCTTGCTATTCATCTTTTTGTTAACATTACTTATATTGTTCTTATTAAACAGTTATTATTCTTCATATTCTACTTCTTCATCTTCTTCCTATTCATCCTTTTCATCATATTCTTATTTGTGACAGACATTCCTGTACTTGTAATCTGTAAAACTCTGAATTTTCATCCTTCCGTTCTTGCTGTCACGAAAGATTTTAATTACAACAGTATTTGTCCGCGTTCAGTTTAGCCTGCAGCAGCATCAGGCATTTTCCAGGGGCACCACGAGGAGGAACGGACTCACCCCCATACACTGCTTAGTCTTCTTCTGCTTAGAATTTAGAGCATATATTTTGCTCTTCATTTTGGTCTTATACTTAATGTTCTTCTGCTTTTTGATCTTCTGCTTATTGTTCTTCTGTCTCTTGTTCTGTATCTTGTAGTTTGTCTTAACCTTCTTTGTCCTGTTGGTGATGGTACAAAAGCCAATGGAAGTAACGAGGACCAGCTGACTGTGCTGGAACCCGGAGGGTCAGCAGAAGGAAAAGAGCCAATGGCACAACCGAGGACCAGCTGACGTTACTGGGACACGGTTACTAAGCAGGAGGTACCTGTGCTCCAAAGCACTACCAAGGACCAGCAGACGTTGCTGGAACTCGGATACCGACATGGAGGCACCTAGGCCAAAGGCACTGCGGAGAACCAGCTGACGGTACTGGAACCCGGATGGGTAGCAGAAGGTACAAGAGCCAATGAAAGTAACGAGGACCAGCTGACTGTGCTGGAACCCGGAGGGTCAGCAGAAGGAAAAGAGCCAATGGCACAACCGAGGACCAGCTGACGTTACTGGGACACGGTTACTAAGCAGGAGGTACCTGTGCTCCAAAGCACTACCAAGGACCAGCAGACGTTGCTGGAACTCGGATACCGACATGGAGGCACCTAGGCCAAAGGCACTGCGGAGAACCAGCTGACGGTACTGGAACCCGGATGGGTAGCAGAAGGTACAAGAGCCAATGAAAGTAACGAGGACCAGCTGACTGTGCTGGAACCCGGAGGGTCAGCAGAAGGAAAAGAGCCAATGGCACAACCGAGGACCAGCTGACGTTACTGGGACACGGTTACTAAGCAGGAGGTACCTGTGCTCCAAAGCACTACCAAGGACCAGCAGACGTTGCTGGAACTCGGATACCGACATGGAGGCACCTAGGCCAAAGGCACTGCGGAGAACCAGCTGACGGTACTGGAACCCGGATGGGTAGCAGAAGGTACCCATGGAAATTAAAGTTGAGGCAGCAGGACTGTTTGCCGTTCACACAGCAGGGGAACAGCTGACATTACTGAACCCCAGTAACACAGGAGCAAGTGTAGACTGTGCTAACAGCACTTCCGAGAAACAACTGGCGGTGTTGTAACCCAGGGATGAGAAGAGAACAGGGTGGAGGCAGCAGGACTTTTTGCCGTTCACACAGCAGGGGAACAGCTGACATTACTGAACCCCAGTAACACAAGAGCAAGTGTAGACTGTGCTAACAGCACTTCCGAGAAACAACTGGCGGTGTTGTAACCCAGGGATGAGAAGAGAACAGGGTGGAGGCAGCAGGACTTTTTGCCGTTCACACAGCAGGGGAACAGCTGACATTACTGAACCCCAGTAACACAGGAGCAAGTGTAGACTGTGCTAGCAGCACTTCCGAGAAACAACTGGCGGTGTTGTAACCCAGGGATGAGAAGAGAACAGGGTGGAGGCAGCAGGACTTTTTGCCGTTCACACAGCAGGGGAACAGCTGACATTACTGAACAACAGTAACACAGGAGCAAGTGTAGACTGTGCTAACAGCACTTCCAAGAAACAACTGGCGGTGTTGTAGCCCAGGGATGAGAAGAGAACATGGTGGAGGCAGCAGGACTGTTTGCCGTTCACACAGCAGGGGAACAGCTGACATTACTGAACCCCAGTAACACAGGAGCAAGTGAAGACTGTGCTAACAGCACTTCCGAGAAACAACTGGCGGTGTTGTAACCCAGGGATGAGAAGAGAACAGGGTGGAGGCAGCAGGACTTTT
This sequence comes from Oophaga sylvatica, assembly GCA_033576555.1. NCBI lineage: Eukaryota > Metazoa > Chordata > Amphibia > Anura > Dendrobatidae > Oophaga > Oophaga sylvatica. The sequence goes on from JARQOD010002125.1 coordinate 38,498, forward strand.
TGCCGTTCACACAGCAGGGGAACAGCTGACATTACTGAACCCCAGTAACACAGGAGCAAGTGTAGACTGTGCTAACAGCACTTCCGAGAAACAACTGGCGGTGTTGTAACCCAGGGATGAGAAGAGAACAGGGTGGAGGCAGCAGGACTTTTTGCCGTTCACACAGCAGGGGAACAGCTGACATTACTGAACCCCAGTAACACAGGAGCAAGTGTAGACTGTGCTAACAGCACTTCCGAGAAACAACTGGCGGTGTTGTAACCCAGGGATGAGAAGAGAACAGGGTGGAGGCAGCAGGACTTTTTGCCGTTCACACAGCAGGGGAACAGCTGACATTACTGAACCCCAGTAACACAGGAGCAAGTGTAGACTGTGCTAACAGCACTTCCGAGAAACAACTGGCGGTGTTGTAACCCAGGGATGAGAAGAGAACAGGGTGGAGGCAGCAGGACTGTTTGCCGTTCACACAGCAGGGGAACAGCTGACATTACTGAACCCCAGTAACACGGGAGCAAGTGTAGACTGTGCTAACAGCACTTCCGAGAAACAACTGGCGGTGTTGTAGCCCAGGATGAGAAGAGAACATGGTGGAGGCAGCAGGACTGTTTGCCGTTCACACAGCAGGGAACAGCTGACATTACTGAACCCCAGTAACACAGGAGCAAGTGTAGACTGTGCTAACAGCACTTCCGAGAAACAACTGGCGGTGTTGTAACCCAGGGAAGAGAAGAGAACAGGGGGGGGCAAAAGGAATTTTTGCGGGTTCCCCACAGCAAAGGGGAAAAAGCTGCATTACGAAACCCCCGAAAAACGGGCAAGGGGTTTGACTGTGCAACAGCACTTTCCCAGAAACAATGGCGGTGTTTTAAACCCCGGGGTGAAAAAGAGAACGGGGGGAGCAGCAGGACTTTTTGCCGTTCACCCCACAGGGGGAAACTGCCCTTTTCTGAACCCCAGTAACACAAAGGGGCAAGTTGAAAAGTGCTAACCAACACTTCCGAGAAACAAATGGCGGGGTTTTTAACCCCGGGGTGAGAAGAAACAGGGGGGAGGGACAGGACTTTTTGCCGTTCACACGCCGGGGGAAAGGGTGACTTTCTGAACCCCAGTAACACAGGAAACAAAATGTTTTGACTGTCTTAAAAGCACCCGGAAACAACTGGGGGGTTGTTTAAACCCCGGATAAAGAGAACAGGGGGGAGGCAGAGGACTTTTGGCCCCTTCACCAAAAAGCAGGGGAACCGCCTTTACATTACTGAACCCCTAACAAAAGGGGCAAGTGTTGACTGTGCTAACAGCATCCCAAGCCAAAAAATGGCGGGGTTGGAGCCCAGGTCAAAGGGGGATGTTTAAAACTAATCAGTATTTTCCTTGTTACGTGGCAATTTAAAAAAGTCTATACCCCCCCAAAAAAAGAAAAATATAACCTTTAGAAACCCTTTAAAATATGATTTTTTCTTTAAAAAAAAATATGTAAAAAAAAATAATTGCAAACATAAACCATACATTAACATGTTGAAAAGAAATGCAAACCACAATAAAAAGGGTTTAAATAATCTGTAAGGGTTTTTTAAAAAAAAGCAAAAATACATATCAAATCCATTAATGAGGGATAGAAACATATGTACACCTTTTTCATTTCTGAAAATACACAAAAAATTTTTTAAAAATATCAAAAATTTTCCATCATGTAATACTGTAAATGTCCCAATCATTTATATAACAAAAAAAATTTTTAAAAAATGCATAGTGAAAACAGCATTTATCCGACTGTGGGCTTTCAAGCATACAACGATAGATAAGGGTTTAAATTGACACGCAAGCACAGATGGTGAATGGCGATTTAAAACGTACCTCAAAAAAGTTGCGTTACAAACATCCTTTTTTTTTTATAGCTATAAAAGGGTACGTTTATGATGCTTGCCCTTTTTTTGGACGCACAGACTGGCTTTCCCCGTGACCGGTTGGTATTGGAGCGTTGTGCTCTTATGACGCAGCTAACATTCACGGGCGATCGTTCACATCGCAAAGGGCCCCCCAAACACAAAGGCTTGCATGACGCTTTTTTCATAAACATGCACCTATTGAAACATACCCGCATTGCCCCCCTTACTAACAAGCACAAGAAAAAAGCGTGGAGGGGGGTGCACGTGTTTTGTTTTAAAGGACAGTATTTACGACATTGTACAGGGTCCTATTCATCTGATAAAAAGATATCATTTACCTATTTATCATTGTCGTTCTTTCCACCACTTCAGTATAATTTTTGCTATTTGGGGTATGCATATTGACTTTACCAAGGTAAGCATGATTTTTTTTTAGCGATTTTAAAATTTAATGAAGGACCTTTTAAGATTGGGGCTGTTAAATTTTTAACAAATATGTATTTTTAAAAGCACAAATATAATAAGTTGAAGAGGATATTCCCACAGCATTGTTTGCACAAAAATTTCAGGGGTAATCACTCCCCCTTTAAACAAAATTTGGGTATTATTTTACTTGTACTTTTTTTTCAAAAGGCAAGAACACGAAGTATAACCTTGCAATGCAGCGTTGTCAAATTCAACCCCCATTAAACTTCCAACATTGCGTATTTTAGCTCAGATGTGAATTGGTTTGCCCAACATGAGTGACCCAAAGGGTTTACCATCAGT